>JBBMFX010000037.1:15473973-15485755 GCA_037832545.1 Rhabdalestes septentrionalis | reverse complement strand
TCTATCTATCTATCTATCTATCTATCTATCTATCTATCTATCTATCTATCTATCTATCTATCTATCCATCTATCTAATCATATATTGATCTATCGATCTTTCTGTCTATCCATCCATCTACTCATATATTTATATGTGTTTCTGTGTTGACTCATTTGTTCCATTGTATCTTCCTTCTCGCGCTTATGTGTGTGTGTGCTCCTGTGCGTGTTTGTGTGTGCGTGCGTGCTGAAATGGCTCGTGCACGTTTCATTCATGCCGAGATTTGGAGCAGAGCCTCCGAACCCCCTTCAATGTAGATACTACTGGAGATAAGATGAGCTTTAGCCATTCAGTGCAGCAGCAGCAGCAGCAACACCAGCACAGAGATAATGAAGCCCTGCTCTAGCTTCCATTACTGATACTATAGGAGATAAGCCCACCACTAGTAAATACCCCCCTACTCCTATCTTCTATCCCCATATCCGATCTCAGGCTAAACTCTTTAGAAATATCTTCCACGCCCTTGACTAAAAGCCCCCCTGTCCGGGCCGGAGGGGGTCCGCCGTGGCCCGTGCGGCTGCAGCGCGAGAGTCAGGTTTGGATAAGGCGTGGTCACGCGGTGCTCTCAGCTCCACTGCCTCTGATGGAGGCTCAGATAAGGAGGCTCGAGGAGCTGCACGAGGGGGGAAAATGCCAAAAAAGACCATCAGCATCAGCACCAGCATCTCCGTGGTCGTCATCAGTACCTTCAGTGGCTCTGCGTCTATCTAGGACGATGATTTTTTGGTGACTTTTGATACTAAAGTTGGATATGGGCTCTTTATTCTTTCTCTACCTCTCTCTGTCTCTCTCATCTCTATTCTTCTCCTCTTTGTACAGGAGAGAGAGCTCGTGGGCGCGAGGAGATATTTTTGATATTTGTAAAAAAAAATTATAAAACCTGGACCGAGATGCCATTAAGAGAGTTAGAAGCGATTTTCTAGATCCAGTCACCTATTTTTATCGTCCGGAATAAATTCCGTAATTCCTCCGGCTCGAGCTCCTCCGTACAAGCTTTCCAGGGTATTTTTTTCTTTTCTATCTTTATTCATTTCTATTCATACTCCGCCGATTGAATGGAAGACAGCCTGCAAACGCGTGCATAATATTAAAATACGAATGTGAGCCTGAGATCTGATCGTTCCGTTGCGTTGTATATACATATGTATGTTGTTGCTGTTGCTTTTTTGGTTTCTTTTATTCTTTAGTGTGTTCATCTTATTCTTGAAAAGAACAAAATATAACAACGATATAAATGTAATAGATGACAACCTGATTGCAGCTGGGTAATTAATTTTTTGGTCGTTGTTGCAACGCGTGTGTGTGGCTAATATTGATTTTTACCTGCTTTGAAAACATTTCCGGGCATGTGTGTGGTGTATTGGCCCCCTAATCATTTTTATATTTATTATTGGGTTTTTTGTGTTTTTCGTGAGAATGAAGAACGTAGATGCTGTGGGTTCATGGTGTGGGTGTGGGCTGGGGGGCTGAGAGAGGTGGGGGTGTGGATGGAGGTGTGGGGGTTTAGGAGGATGGATGGGGTGGGAGTTGGGGGGTGGCACGACACACTTTGTATGTACGGAGGGTTTTTTTTATAGAACTTTCTGCAATGTACGTCATCGGACCATTCCATAAATTGGGTTGTATCATCTTCGCGAGAATCTCCCTCTAACCCCCCCTCCCCTCTCTCTCTTTCGCTCTCTCTCTCTCTCTCTCTCTCTCTCTCTGCACCCTGATCTGCAGAGTTACCGTGGGCGTCAATAACATATCTAAGAATGGTAGGTTTCACTCCACATATGGCAATACGGCTGAACCCGGCAAGTCGAGCCAGGATTTATGTTTTATTTTCCATACACCATCACTGATATATTTACAATCATGTATGAATAAAAAAGTGGGAAATAGTGGGAAAAAAACAGTTTTATCAGGCCCCCCCATTTGTCTTTCTTAAAAAAAAAAAATTAACCTAAGACACATGTAGCGTCCGGTTGTGATTGGATTGCAGATTGATTGGATCATGCTTGACGTGTTGAAATCCTCAGGGGAATAAGAAGCTCACGCTTGCATCCATTAAAAAAAAGAAAAAAGTGCGCGGGGGGGGGGGGGGACTGGGAAATAATTATTGTGAAAATATTATTTAAATTATATATATATATATAATAACACGTCTAAATAATAATAACAACAACAGCCGTAGCAATAATAGTAATAACATTTTTTTATAATAACATCATAATGTTACTTGTGTGTGTAATAACAATTGTTACTATTAGTGTTATTATTATTATCATTGTTAAATCAACACTTTATATTCGTTTTCCTCCACAAAATAATAACACCAATCAGTCTGTAATATAAAGACGTGGATTTTAGGGTTTGACGCAGCATGACTGATGGGCTGAATCTCGTCTGGTGGTTTTTAGACAGTGTATGGGGTTTAATGTGCGAGCCTGCTCCGATGGTGAAGGGATTTTTTCCCCCCTGCTTTTTCCTTTTTTTCTGCGCAACAGAGATGTGCTGAAAGGCTCCGGTGGCCTGCCGCGCGCCACTCATTCAGCCGTGTGGGGGGATCGGTAATGAGTGGGCAGCTCGGGGCATGAGGAGGGGGGAACAGTTTTACTGGTATAGACCATTTGGAGGTCATTATTTGGAACTGTTAACAAGCTATGCGTCTTTTGAAACAAATTATAAGTGTGTGTGTGTGTGCCTGTGCCTTGTTCTGTGCATATGATTCTACCTTTGACCCTCAGTGCATTTAGATTGGGGGGAGGGGGGCTCTATATATGAGCTTTCACTGCTTGTTGTCCACCCACCTGTATGCTCTAATCAGTGCTATAAAATGGAGTGATGTTCTCTTCCAATGTTGGAGAGCTGGAGAGCAGCACTAGTGCCGGTGCCTGGCAACTGGGACTGCACCAAGGAATCCTCCAACTAACTATTCGCCAACGTGCACGGGTATGTACGCCACAATCCTGCATGCTCGCCTGTGTATCAACACTGCGTGGTTGGAGGCTGCTGGTGGCACCTTAACTCTATGTGTATGTGTGTGTCTGTGTGTGGGTGTGTGAAGGAAACTGGGTGGGAGGAAGGACATGTATGAGTTTGGTATGTCGTCAGTTACTGAGGCCATTTACGTTGGCAAGTTATCGTCAATGTGTAATTTTATTATACGTAAGATATACCATTTAGGACTTATTCTTGAGCCATTTGAAGTCTTTACAATAGAGGAGCACCATTCTGTGGTTGGTTCCGGTCAGTGCAGTCACATATTCCCGAACAGCTCTTCGTCAACAAGCGTTGTTCTCAACAAGTCATTACCGTACGCTTTAATTTTTAATCGTAATTGTGCTGTAAGAACTAGCCGGGGTGCTCTCCATCAAGCTAAGAGCCCATGTGCGGACCCTTAATGGCATGATTCACGGGGATGGCTTTGATAATCACAAACTGTCCCACATGAAGTGGGGGTTGCACACCTTGAAAAGAGTCTGAATTCGTGAACAGATGAATCCGAAACAGTGTAATTATGTAAATACAGGTACAGGTGTAGGTAGTGTGTAGATGGAGAGCATGGATGGGGCTGGATTACCTGCGGATGTGTACAAAAGGATAGAATGCAGCAGAAGGCTTATACCCCTGTGGATACATTACCGGCAGAGGCAGTGTGTGCCACAAGGGATAAATTACAAACCAGTGTGTATGTTACGGCTAGAGTGTACCTCACCATGCATGCGTATGTATGAGTTAAAGTGGGTGTCTATGCGGAGGCCAGATGCTAACAGTCAGCTTTTCATAATATGTATTAATATCCGTTAGTTGTAAAACGGTTACAAAGACCATGTGGTTTAGAAGGTTAACTATTACTTTTGGGGTTGGAGGTCTCATTGCTATTGCTGAAGGAGTGCGGGAGAGTTTGAGGGGTGCTATTTTGAATCTCACACAGACAGACAGACAGACAGACACGCATGCACACATTCACACCTACAACCCCCCCTCCCTGACTCTCCTTCAGCTTGGCAGGGATAGACAAACTTTACAGTGAAGGGGTGTGTGGGGGGTTTCCTTTTCCTTTCAAGCTTCTGTGTGTGACTCATTCATTTAAATGCAATGACACAGTGAAAAGAAGTGTATATATACTCATACTTACACACACAACACACACGCAATTACAAAAGGCCAGCGAAAATGTTAAGTCAAAAAGGGTGTTCCTGAGTTTCTGTTTATTATTTTTTATAAAACAAGCTGCCACTTTGGATTTGTCAATGTTGTGACAAATGTTGTGTAAACGTTGGGTCCACGTCTCAGATGTGCATCTGTTTAGATGGGGTTGTTTGTTTGGGCAGAACTGCAATGTGACTGTGTAGAGCTGGGCCACATAGCATCAGAGAGAGAGACTGCGACAATATGAAACACAAATTGATTTTTTAACTTCTGTAAAATTTCTTTACACTAATAATTCTCATTTACAAAAATGGTTCTTTAGAGAACCATCCACTGAATGGTTCTCAAACCAGTGCTTAGGGACCTCAGGCGTTGCCCATTTTTGCTCTATACTGGTGCAATGTGATTTGAGAAAATAGTGGACCATCTGGAGGTCCTTGAGGCCCAGTTTGAGATACTGATTTTTGGTTTTTGTTGTTCATCAATGGCTGAAAACCCTTCTTGGAACTTTTATTTTTCAGAGTGTAAACATGTTAAAAGTGTAAAGGCAATGCGTTCTCTCGTGGCAACAAAATGACTTAAGTCTTGCATGTCTGGAGCTTCTTAACTGCTTCAAACAAATCATTATCATGTAACCATTGACCAAAACTTAACAACTTAAGTGCATGCCTCCACTAGCTGCCACTTTCTTGTTCAGAAACATGCCTCTTTGGGAGACACACATGAACTTCAGCCTGGCTTCCCCGGAGGAACTGCAGCGGGGTGGTCCAGGCCCCTCAGGAAGCTCCAGGAGACGAGCAAGCAGAGGAGTTTTTGAGAAAGCTGAGGTGACGTCATTAGCGACCCGACCTATTGGATAGAGACACGGCCATCGCTTCTGACGCCGCTCCGACTCTCTCAACATTCAACGCAACCCGCACCTCTTCAACACACACTCCTTTCAGTGGACCGCACTGTCACAAGAACTCATCATTTGTCCAGGATGATTGGGAATTCCATTGGTGCATGCTTCTGCTTGGGAGCACTTTCCAATTGTGGCGGGTTTCTGGCATGTGTCTTACTATAGATTACTCTGAAGGCCACTTCAGTAGTGACAAAGGCAAAAGTTCAGGGTATGTTCTTACATGAAACAATCAGATAAGCTGTTTGGCAGAGAGTTGTAAACTACTTGGTTTTTTTTTTTTAGTGCCATTGATCACTTTCCCTTTAGCATTGTAATACATAAGCAATCCAAGTTTGTGCCTGTGTGAGTTGTGGCTCTATGCGGCTGACATTGTGCTGCATTTGCAGTTCTGAGTGAGACTTACGTTTTTGTTTTTGTGCTCCTAATGAGAAGCAGAGTGATTTATTTATGAATTACCTAGCTGGAACAGCCCGCCGCGCTGCGCGTGTGTATGTGTGTGTGTGTGTGTATGCAAGGTTAAGTTTTTTTCTCCCTCTCTTGGAGTCATGTCGCTCAGCAATTGCTGATGCAACTCTTTGTCATCCAGAGTTTGCCCTCTCCTCCTGTGATCCTATGGGTAGTGCTATATTCATCTTAGCTTATCCCTATAGGAGCTTGGAGGAGTATGTGCCTATGAGTGTGTGTGAGTGTGTGTGTGTTTGTGTGTGTGTGTGTGTGTGTGTGTGATGGTATATTTCTATCTTGGGTTTGTGTGAGAGGCATATTTGCAAATTTGGTGCGCTTGCATATGTGTGCAAGGGAGATAAACAGAGGAATAGATATAAAGAAAGTGATGAGTGTGTTTGTGTATGTATGTGTGTGTTTGTATGTGTATGTGTGTGTGTGTGTGTGTGTGTGTGTGTGTGTATGTGTGTGTGTATGAAAGAGAGACAGAGCAGGTGTTGGCATCCTCTCCCATGCTGAGACCATCTAGGTCTGAACCTCCTCCACCTCATTACCTTAGACAGAGAATAATTATGATCACCATGCTACAAACTCATCGCCATAAATCTCACTTCGGAGGTCCAACAACATGAAGATGATGCTCCTTAAGTGCCTTAGCAAGACTAAAATCGTATAGTCAGCAAGCAGGGATGGAAAAGTCAGGGTGAAGAAAAGGGCCCTCATGTCTTTGCTTGGGTTCCTCTAGAGTAACCCATGAAAAAATGAATGATTGTGGTGATAACAGAAGGTCTTTCCTACTGATGCAACTGCAGCTTTGTTTGACCGATTCCTCCTTTTTATGGGCATGACTGACCATTTTTTAAAATAATTTAATTCCGATTGACAGAGATGATCGGGACACAAAAAAAGTTATTTTAAAAAGCTGTAGGTCAGCACTTGACACACAAGCTCCTCTCACAGGATATTAAAAGGGGCTCGGTAGACAACTGACAGTGGTTTAAGGTATCACACCGTTGAGACCTCCAGAACAGAATAGGACCTTGATGTGGTGGAAACGAAGAGGAACCTCTTCACTTTGAAGCTGCTGCTTTTTTAGAAATCACAAAAGCAACTATCAATTTCACCAGATGAAATATGGTCCTGTCACATGAATGTGCATCATTTGAACCCATCTTGCGTCTAGTAGGCTAACAAACAATGGTGAACAGGATGCATGAGTGAATGAACCAACTGAACTAACAAGTTAAAGCACAGGGCTCAAAAAAACACCTGCAAACTTCTCAAATGTCCAATATTTCAGCGACTTCCAATGTGGTGATACAAGAAAACACTGAAAACATTGTCTCTGTGACACCTCTAAGAACACAGACCACAAGTAAGGTGTTATAAACCACAAGTAATGTGAAAATGGTCATATAACAAGCTATATCCTGAACCCTTTTATTTATGTGACTGTTTAGAAATACTACTCTTTTACTGAAGACAGATCCTCACACCTTCCTCAACCAATAAAAACATTCACTTACTACCCTGAAAAACGCATTATCTTATCTAAATCATGATACACTAATGGACTGAATAGCACTTACCATCCTGTTCTATTTAGGCTTCAGTTATTGTGAACCGATTCCTTTGAACCGATTATTTTAACCGAGACTTTTCATTCTTTTCAACTTGTCTGTATCGCCTTCCTCCGTGTTACATGTCTCTGACGAAACCTGATAAAGGCAATCCGTATGAAATAGCTTAAATTAAAACCAAATCGTGCCCTGTTGTAACATTTCTGACTGATCAGAAAAACAGCTTAAATTAAAACCAAATAGTGCCCTGTTGTGACATTCTTTTTACAGATTTGACCCTAGACTTTTCCTGCTATGCGTGTGCACATGTGGGGAGCAAATGTGACAAAAATTAAAACCAGCATTTTTACCCAAAGCCAGGTTTATGACTCAAAACCAAGTTTACCGCTCAAAGCCACGTTTACTTCTTAAAGCCAGTTTCACGACGCAAAGACAGGCTTAATGCTCAAAGATAACATAAGATAACCCTTTATTAACCCCGCAAGTGGCACTGTTTTCACTCAGAGCCAGGTTTATTTGCTCAAGTCAGGTTTTCTACTCAAAGCCAAGTTTATGACTCAAAAGCCAAGTTTACATGCTCGAAGAAAGGTTTCGCTGTTCATTGAGGACAACACCTGGACTCGTGTAGCGTGGAGAACGAAAGAATAGGAGAATAAACTCTGCCCAATTCTTTTTAAGTGCCGAAACACTGAATCATATTCTGAATCGACTGAACCGAGCTCGTCTCAAGTTGACGGGCCAAGCCATTCCAGAGGCGGAGGGGGTCACGTGCCTGGCGCGTCACGCCTAGGTGCCGTGGTCGCGAGGAGAGGCGTGCAGCCCCGTCATTCGGAGCTCGAGACGTCTCCGTGTCCGCGCGCGATCGCCGTGTCCGCGCGTGGGGGCTTGGCATGCCGTCCGGAGAGAGCCTGCAGCCCCAGCTCCAGAAGCTCCAGCTCCTCAGGCTCAGTCATGGGTGTGCACCGCCTCGACCACGCAGTTTCCACCATCAATAATTTAACCCTCCTGCTCAGAAGCTGAAGGAGATCCACTGCGCGTGAGAACCAGCGCGCGGACAGAGACGCACTGGGGGGAAGGGGGAGGGCATACTTATCCCAGAGCTTTTATTATCAAGAAAACTATCTCTATCAATATCTCTCTCTATATATGTATATATTTATATACATATTTATATATATATAAACACCAAGAATAAAAACATCCCAGATGACACTACTGTCCTGCTGAATGGTCTCCTTTACCCACCGGACAGTAAAAGGTAAGGGTTTTTTTTGTATGTATGAGTGATTATATTTGTTTTGTTTAAAAATAAGAGAAGTGAAGTAGACTCCACGGAAAAAAGTGATGCATCGTGCAAAACGCAACATGAAACTCTATCCTGGTGTTCATGAATAAGAAACGCCTTTATCTTGATTGCTTTTTATCTTTTTTTGTGTTGTAAATCAAGGAAGAGCTGAAAGGAAAAAGGTTGAGTTAAGTTTAAAGGCTTAAATGGAGATCAGCGGTGGAGCCAGACTTCTTTTTGCTTGGTGTTTTTTTTTTTTTTTTTTACAACATTTCCACCAGTTTTTCGGGTGATCTTAACTACCTCACACTTTTGAATGTCGTTAATGTTGCATGTTTTGTTATTGAGTCTTTCTGCTGAAGCTTTATTTGGGACGAATTTGCGTTTGGGGCACATAGTTAGACTTGGTAGGAAACTTGAGCCCCTGTGGTTAGACTTACAGAGTTATAGGGCAGACTAGCTTTACTCCATGATCAGGTTTGGAGGATCAAACTTGGTGTGTTTGTGTTTGTGTGTGTGTGTGTGTGGTGAAAACTTGAATGATTTGAATGAAGACTTCCTGACAACGAACCAAGCCATGCAAACGAGCCCACTTGACTCCATAGAAGCCTGTGCTTCGTAATTGCTGCCCCTTCCAATGATTTACCATCAGGCCCAATCAATATTTCTAATGATCTTAATGCGTTCGAAGAACGGAATCGAACATGTAAACCATTCTGTCTAGACTGCATAGACTGGTTTTAGAGTGTCTGGGTTGCATGGAGAGCAATAATGCAACTTTCTCTTCATTATCACGTTATGAAACAATCTACGCATGCATTAATTGATCACATGATTTTTGGTATCCCGACTGGTGCTTTTTAAACAGACGTTTTTAAATGCTGTGTTTGCTCTTTTTCTTTCTGTTTCGTGCATGCCTGTGCAGAACACACTCGTCTTAATGTGCAGTAAGTAAACCCCGTGGTTCTGAGAACGACCCAATGTTTTATGCAGACACACGCGCCATCTAGTGTTGAAGTGCTGTAAATTACAGACAGGATCATGTTGCTGATGCTACCTGGCTTGTTTTCTGACAGCAGCCCTCTGTCAGCTCTGCTTGCACTCTTGTTTTATTGTATCAAATGGCTTGAAAACACTCTTTAAAGTCTTCAGCCCAAATTATGTGCTAAGTAAGACATCTGATGAGCTTCAATCGTATTTAAAAAAAAAAAACACAATCTCAGTAGCTAAGAGACAAGTTAGCCTACATTGGAAACAGCACCGCCCGACATCGCGGTGGCAAATCTTAGATGGTATTTCCGACGTGGATCCTGCCAGTGCTTGTCCTTTCTCCTGTTACGTGAAGAGCCGAAACTTATACATTAATCATCACCACACTAAAGTTTAATACGGCCTTTGCTTCCCCCACTTTCCGAGAGGCGGGAGGCCTCTACCCCTGACAAGCTTGAGAACTTCAGGAGGAAGAGGTTAGGCCATGGAACACACACAACAGGAGGCTTTTAAAATTAAAAGTACCTGGCGGTATTTATGTCGAGAATGCACCCAGAGCAACTGGGCAGTCAGATGTTTTCGACAGGCCAACATGACCTTCTCTTTTTATTTGCGCGCCAAGTTTGATGCGGTCTCTGTAAAAGTGTATTTTTGTTCGTTAATCAGGTCTTAATAGGACAAAGCCGTAGTAGAAGTCACTCTAATGAGTAGGTAGCCTACCAAGAAGCTAGAGATCAAAACCTCAGGATCTCAACTGTCTTGTTTGGTGCGCGTCTGTGGCACAGCTGTGTCCCATTGTGGCGGGAACCACAATTACCTGAGGATGTACTTCAAAGGATCCTACATACGTCTTGCACCCACTAAAGCGGAGTGAGACTGAGCCAAGGTCTATCTGAACCTCCTGCCTTTTGCTGCTGTTTGATCCTACATTGAGATTAATGATTAGCCTGGTGCAGACCTGTAGTGTAGTGGATGCACGACACTGCAAAATGTGGTTCCACTGAAGTGGTTTGGTGTTGAAAAAACATGTACGTGTTAAGTTTACACTTTTAATCTCCGTGTGGTCGGTGAAATAGCTTGGGGGTCCAAGTCAGCGCTTGTCAACAGGTCCTGTTGACTTAAAGTGCATATATATAGGGCATCGCTATACCTTTCTGAGGGATTACAGGCTTTTATCAGAAAGATATGAGACCTTTTGTTAAGGTGTTTTGTCATGATGGGCTCGCTTTTATCCCGACCAAGATGATGTTCCACCTTCTAGACTCCTTTCTTGTGATCCGCTTTTCATTTCACTGTAGTTTCGGTGTCCTTTTCAAATAACCGTACTACATATAAGAAAAAAAACTTTCATTTTATTCTCCCCTCATAGAGTGCCAAAGCCAACAGAAGCTTCAGTTACCGCTGCACTTTCATGTTGGCAAAGCTTCATCTGTCTGTCAGGAAAAGGATTTCTTGTGTAATCCCTGCATGGCATGGAGACTTAAGCAAATAGAACTGCGGCGAAGCAGGAGCGTGCAAAAGTGAACCGCCCTGTCCTACCCGCTCTTTTCCGAACAATTGAGCAGGTGCACACCGTGCTTACTAAACAACAGGGCTGGCAATCATGCTTGAGCAGAGATCAATCAAATTTTGTTATAAAAAGTGTCTGAATGTGCACCCGCTAAGTCCCCCCGGTTTGCATATGTGTGCATCCAGTGTTAAATACAGCTGTGCAGATAGTGTGTCATCGCTGCGCCTTTAGGCGTCTTTGTAGATGAGAAGTCCCCTCAGGCTTGGTGGGCCCAAATGGTGCAAACCAACATGCGGCGCATTCAAAGACCTCTAATGCATCTGGGCTCCCATGGTGACAGCACAGGTCTCACAAAAGACGTATGATCCCCCCTCTCTTGTTTGCTTTCATGACTTTCACAGATTGAAGCACACACGTGCGCACGCAGCGTGTTTGCATACGTCGACAGGATATTGATATTTGCTGGCGCGAGGTGCAATTCAGGAGGAAAAACACACATGTCCCCGCATATTAAAGCGGAACAAATGCGTCCACGGCGGTAATTTGGTTTTCCCTTTTCTGCTTTGAACAAGATAGAGTGCCTCAGTTATTGCCGACTCGGTCCCCGAGCAATAAACTGATTCACCGTCTAGATTGCGTTTTAACAGGAAGTTGATTGAGAGCATAATCCATATTGATTCGCCTGATGGAAACAGGAAATAGCGGGGATAGAAATAAAATCGGTTGTTGTTTCTGGTGAGAGGGGACCCCAGAGGAATGGCAAGCAATTGCAGGCTGATGAGTGCCACTACCCACCCAACCAACACACACAAACACACAAACACACAAACACACACACACACACACCCACACACACACACAGACACACAAACGCCTACCCACCGTCCACC
>JBBMFX010000037.1:15452669-15465199 GCA_037832545.1 Rhabdalestes septentrionalis | reverse complement strand
CGGTGCTAGCTGATTGAGTCTTTCTCAAGCTTAAAGAGGAATATCCCGGGCTAAAATGGCCTCGTTGGGGGAACCCGTGAGACTAGAAAGAGGTAAACAGTACAATACAACACAATATTTCTTTTTTTAACTGTAAACGAGACGTATTTGGCTTTGAGCAGCTTGTTTGTGATGCAAGCTAAGACCTAGCCCGGACAGGCTAGCTCGCCTTTCAACCTCTTTTTAAGATTTCTGAATGAAAAACAGATTCAGTATGTATTTTTATGAAACAAATGACACCTACATGCTTAGTAGATGAGATGCTCTCACGAAGACAGACTCGTACGTGTAAAATACGGAGGTTATTTACTCAATCTAAACTAAAATAGCCAGCTGGAGGCTAGTTAATCTTTTGTGTGTGTTCTAGGATCTGACAGGAGCTAGTTGAGACAGTAACTAAAGTTTGGCTAAAAAATTATTGAGACTTTAAAGAGACAGGTAAGATCAAAGAGCTAACTTTTACAGCATGGATCTCGGCAAATGCTCGTACATCTCATATACTTATTACATGTTGTCGGACAGTTCATAAATGGTTCCTATGATTGGATGGTTCAATATAAATGTTACATATGGTAGAAAAGTAAAGTATAAATGGTACCTACATGTGGACAGTTCAATATAAGGGGTACATATGGTTGGAAATTGAAATAAATAGTACATATAGTTGGCCAGTCCATATAAATAGTAAACACGTTCTGATTTTGTTACATTTGCGTAAACTTTACGTGCTGTGGATCAGATTAAAACTGGAAACATAATTAATACTCTTAGTGGGTTTTTGACAGATGACAGAAAATAATAAAAATAACAAAGTCATTCTTGTTTGTCAAGGTGACATTTGATGCCCCGTAAGTGGCTTCACAGAAATTAATTCCATCTTTAAAATGACAAATATCATTACTGTCAGAGCATTTCAGTAGTAATAAAGTTCAGTGCTCCTTACACCTTCCACTAAAGAAACTCCGTTCTCTCCCACGGAGCTCTGTTTTTGTTACTATTATGTAAGTTCTACATGCCGTGGAACAGAACAGAACTAGCGGGAAACAGATTTAACACCTTTTTGCTTTTTGGCAGGCGACAAAAAGTGTCAGACATGGTCTTATTTGACAAGGCGACATTTGATCGTTCCTAAATAGATTTAAAGAAATGATTTCCATTTGAAAGCAACAAATATCATGACTGTTAGAGCTTTTCTCTAGTAATTAAGCTTAGCCAACAAAAAGTACATCTCCAGATGGTGTCGGTCAAATGGTAGGCCAGGTTGGTGGGCTTGTCTTGCCTCACCGATACTTTCCTTCACAGACATCTCTCGTGCCATCGAGCTGCTGGACAAGCTCCAGAGGACAGGGGAAGTGCCTCCTCAGAAGCTGCAGGCCCTGCAGAGGGTTTTGCAAAGCGAGTTCTGCAATGCTGTTCGGGAGGTAAGCTTAAACTGATGTCTTTGCATTAAAATCAATAAAATCTACTAATAAAAAGTAGAAAATATGTAATTAATTGGTCTTTTCTCCTGAAAACAGTTTGTTACATTCAAGGTGACTGGAAATGTGTTACCTGTACAGTCTGACCTTGTTAATGCATTGCTTTGAAAAGAAGACACTCAAATCACATAATTTGTTGGTATTTTCTCGAATTCTTCCCATCGCTGAACATTTTATTGCAATTTACCTACGAACGTCTGGTCAAGTTTATGCATATCTGAAGCTTTTAGTTTAGCTTTGGTCACTTTATCCTGTAGTCTTGCAGACAACATTTTTAGGACTTTAGCAGAGCTATGTAGTTTTTTTTATCCATGTAAGTAATTAGCCATGGGATAAAATGCTCAATTAAAGATCTAGGTTTGTCCCAGGAAAAAGAAAGAATAATTACATTTGCACTAAAAGCCTCCACAAATGGCAGGGTTGCTGTGACTTTCTTCCATCCGTTCTCATCTCAGAGACATGGTCCTTAGATGAAAATGCCCACGTAGCGAGCCTAAGATCTTGCTGGCAGTTGAGTCAGCACTGCCCTGCTGCTTTGTCATCTGTCGTCTTTTTTGTTTTTTTGTTTCCCTTCAGTCTCTTGAGGCCAAAAGCACGATGTGATGCTCTGGCAAAGGGTAGCGCCCTTCTTTTCTAAGATCACAAACCATGTTGAAAGCTTATTTGAATGACCTCATCCAAATATACATGGTCTGGATTTGTACTGCTTGAAGTGAAAGTTTGCTGATTTTACACATGGCAATCTGTTTCATCATCACTAGGAGAGATTTTCTGTCTGAAAAATAAGACACCGTAGCTTTTTCTTTCATGTGATTAATTTGACTATTCATGACAGGCCTTTCAAGCTACTTGTGACGCAGTGGATGTGCAAAAATGGCAAAATGGTTACACTCATACCTCAAAGTCATTTAGTGAGGGACGCACACACAGATTACAAACACATTAGCTACAATAGCTCCCCGAGATATGGTTTCTGAAGAATGACGTCTATAGTGCATGCAGAAATGCAAACATGTATGTTCGAGCCAGAGTACAGTGCTGGTAGGCGTGGACAATATGGGAAAATTTTCATATCTCAGTATTTTAGGGAACTCCTAATGATACACAATAATATGTCAGTTTTGTAAATTGTTAAGTTAGAACAGACAGAGAAGAGATGTAGTTGGTCAGTGTTCTCCAAGTACTCTTGATACCCACAGTATACTCAGAAATGCATATTGTAATTTCACAAAATTGATATACAATGCTCCCCAGCAAAGTCATTGCTCAGAGTTTGTGACATCCGGAGACTGCAGATGTCTAAATTTTTTTAGATATAATTTAGTGCTAAAATATTAAGGACAATGTAATAGTACTAATTTAGTAACGTAAATATTAAATGAAATTCTGCGGGAAAAAAATCTGTTTTCATTTTTTTGTGCTGTCGAGAGAACACAAGCAATCGTACATTCGCTGCTGTCCTGTGACGCATCTCTGGCAGCTGCAGTCCAGCAAGAATGCTGGACTGTACCTACTCTGCTTACACCAAAGTGGTATTTTACATTCTAGCACTGCACGGGACAGCAGTTCGGTGTACACTGTATAGTACAAATAGGGGTTTAGCTTTACGTTTTTTAAATGGATTACATTAAGATGAGGTTAAAATGAAATGTTAGGGGAATGTTTAGGCTTTACACAACTTTCTTAGACAATTTTTGCAACCACATCATAAATTCAGGCGTCTACTGTGAATCGTACATAAAATGTGTAAAGTGTTCATTTGTCATTCGTGAACAGCAAAAAATTCATCTGTGTTTAACCCATTCACGAATTGAAGCAATGGGCAGCCAGGCGCACAGCTCCCAGGGAGCAAGGGAACATCACTAGTGCAGCTAGCAGTCGTGAGATTCGAACCGAAACTTTTTGATCGCAGTGCCAAGTCCCTAAATACTTGTCCACAACCTGTGCTTCTTTTCCAGCCCTTACTGGTATCGAACTTCTGCAAGAGGAGCTGATGGGGAAAGTATGCCTGGAAGCCCCCCAGTCAGATGATGAAGATAAAGTGAATCTGCCGTTCTGGTAGAGTTTAGATCAGGCCCAAAAAATGAAACCCGACCCCAGCCCGGCCCGACCCGACACATTAACTGTAATTATTGGCCCGAGCCTGTTTTAAACCCAACTCTTTTTTAATAAGTGGTAGAATTTAGATTCTCTGCCCAAACCCGGCCCAGACCAAGGATAGTGGCAGGGAATATCAGAAATACAGGGTAACGTAGCCAAAAAGCAAGTTCTACAAATAGTTAAAAAGGCATTAAATGGTCTTTTTTTTTTTCTTTTTTTTTTTTCATCAGGCTCAGGCGTGTAATTTCTTCGAACAATGTTTGAAATTCAGTGGGACACTTGTGTCGTCTCATTTTCTAGAAATTGACTGTTGTCAGCATAATAGTGCATTAGAATATCTGTCTTACAGATCATCCTGAATGTTTAGATATTTTGATTATTTACAGCCATTTTTAACTCGATGATTTAAACAGTATTTGCAGCCAGTAATAGCAGGCAACACACATCTCAGTTTAACATCCCTGTTTGGTAGATAATGGGGTCACCTGGGACCCCAGTGGGAATAAAAATATATAATTCTTGTGTGATAAGTTTTCAGATGACTTGAATATCTGTGAAGAGAAGAGAACCAAAAGGCCACAGAAACATAAATAGTTTATCGCTATAGCCGTATCACGAATGACTCTTTTTCCTCACAGGCGCTGCAATTTGTGAATACTACATGCGGTATCATTAGCCCATTCAAGCCTGAGGAAAGAGCCACTCATTCTTAGCCCATCTCTCAGATCTGTGCCTACGCGTGCTTGTTAAATGAGCCCTCCTATGGAGCAGTGTGGCTTTTTTTTACTCATACTTCCAACACTCGGGCCACTCATGTTTTTTCCCCCGAAGGAATGACCTAATTTGAGTTGTTCTGTGGCAGGTGATGATGCGTGACTGTGACTGGAGAGTTATGCCTCAGTAGTTGATAAGAACAGGGGCTGCTGGGTGACTCAGCAGTGCTGTCCACTTAGCTGTTTATTCACCATACCCAGTTACTCAGGATCAACTCCTGGGACCCGCACTGATGAAGCATCTCAAAGCAGGAGTCCTAAGCTAGAATTCTTCATGTGTTTTGAGTTATCTCAGTGACTAACAGTTCCTAGATTATCATTTTTGCTGAGATGCTGTTAGCACTGGCTGGTCATGGTCCTGATGCAAGTGTTTGATTCACAGGTCTGAGTGGCAAGTTAATAATAAGTAGAATAATGTTTAAGATGTTGTCCGTTAAAGTTTTGCATCTTTCCTCTGTTTGTCATGCTTTCAGGTGTATGAACATGTATATGAAACAGTCGATATAAACAGCAGTCCAGAGGTCCGGGCTAATGCCACAGCAAAGGTAATTAATAATTTTTTTTTTCATTTGTAAAAGTAACACTTTCCTGTGATTGTTACTTTTGAAAACATTTAATGTAGAAAACCCAAATTAATACTTAATGTTTTCCTTGGGATTTTACATACTGTAGTCCTTATTCAACCCTGTCACAGGAAACATCCCAGCACATCAAGTAGATAGAAGGTACCAGTGTGGTTTGGATTTTACTAATACCAATATTAATATTGCTTATTGATACCAATACTTATCAATTGATACCAATACTTATCAGTATCAGTACCAATACTTATCATAAATTGATGCAAAAACGATGTGGGAAGTTTAGCAGTACTTTTTTAAAATAAGATGTTTTGAGAGCTTCCTGTATATATACAGAGGGAGGAGCAATTGCTACGAATGTCTGGTGGTGGTGTCTCCATCCCTCCCACTGATCCAGTGTACCATTAACCATTTGAAAATGCCAGCTGTGATAGAATGCATTAATGTTGCATATATAGAGATAGAAGCACCTTTGAGCTTATACATATTTTATCATTAACCACTCAGTAACCGATTTAATACCAGTTCTGGATACTCATGCCTGGTGGATGCTACTTTAATATCACTACTTTGGGATTTATTTTAATGTATTATTTATTTAATGCAAATATCATAAATGGTTTCTTCAAAACGAAGGTGTAATGCAAAAAATGTTTTGGGAATTTAATGTTCTCTGATATTTAGACTAAAAGAGTGAAGGCCTTCTAAAATTATTTTGGGTACATAAGTTCGTGACAGCTGCTACAGAGGGTTATGTTCAGAGTTCCCTTGTTTAAGAATAAATATTTTAACACTTTTTGCAAATGATATTTTACAAAACAGATATGCTTAGGTTTATGTGATTATGAATCTCTGTTGACTCTTCTGTCAAAGTACCCACAACATTAATGAATGATTAGCCCAATTATGTGAATAGGATCATGATTTGCAATGTGCTGGTATGTTTGTGTATCCCAAACCCATACCGTTTTAAGCTGACCTTTTTTTGCATGCACGGCAAATTAAGTGTGTTTCCTTCATTTTAATGTAGGCCACAGTGGCAGCCTTTGCTGCCAGTGAGGGTCACTCTCACCCTCGTGTTGTGGAGCTCCCAAAGACAGAAGAGGGTCTTGGCTTTAACATCATGGGAGGAAAAGAACAGAACTCCCCCATCTATATCTCCCGCATCATCCCTGGAGGTATTGCTGACCGCCATGGAGGCCTGAAGAGGGGAGACCAGTTGCTGTCTGTCAATGGAGTGGTGCGTAGACTGTATAGCCATAATTAATCTGTAATCTGTAAGAGTAAAGTGTGCTTTTATTCTTCATAGAAACGATGACGATGACTGTTGCTTTGTTTTTCTAAGTACCTAGAAACATCAGTGTGTCAGCCATAGTACACAGCGTTGTTTTTTTGTTTGTTTGTTTTGTTTTTGTTTGTTTGTTTTTTATCACAGAGAGAATAGCAGTTATTTTAAGCAGCATTTTATTAGAACCTTTTTTTCTGTAATAGAATTATGCATGATGCTGGTTGGAGCTTTGGTCTGTTAGCATGGGATATTAATCACAAAAGTCTGAGTGCCAAATCAGAGTAAGGATTTGGCACAGAGTAAGGATTTTGGCAACTGTAAATATTCCATTCAAGTCTGTTTAAAATCATGCAGTCTCTTCAGGTAATTCGACCATGTGCTGAAAAAAAAAGCTCTAAAGTTGCTCTCACATTTGGTATACTCAGTATATTGCCATAACTTGATCTAAATAATCTTAGCAAGATGGTTCTTCTTACATACATGTGATGTTACACAGTCATCTGTTCAAAGTCTTGTATCTATTTCTCACTTAGAGTGTGGAGGGGGAGCATCATGAGAAGGCTGTGGAGCTGTTAAAGGCAGCTCAGGGCACCGTCAAGCTTGTGGTTCGTTATACTCCTAAAGTTCTGGAGGAGATGGAGTCGCGATTTGAGAAAATGCGATCTGCTAAACGTCGACAACAGAACAGCTACCCGCAGTAGGGTAATTCAGTTCCAACCCTCACATGGTTCTGATTCTTTCTTTTATCTCTCTCTCTCTCTCTCTCTCTCTCTCTCTCTCTCTCTCTCTCTCTCTCTCTCTCTCTCTCTCTCTCTCTCTTTATTTGTTACTCTTTCATTCATTCTTTCCTTCTGTTTATCCCAACATGCTCTCTTCTGCCCAGGGATTGGCCTCATGTATGGCACTTTTTTGTCTCTATATCTGGAATTTTCTAAACAACTTGGTTTTGAGCACAGTTTTCACACTCATGTGACATACGCACTACATCATTTTCATTTTTTTAATACACTCACATTCACAAACATGCAAAAACTCATTGTATGTACATTACATGGACCGTTCTGTCAATCAGGGGTTGATTGGTCAGAATTGCAAGGGGACCATCACCAATTTGCTCCTGAGGTGATTGAAACAAAAAGTCTAAAAGAAGTTCAAAGTGCCTCAAGAGCCAAAAAACCAGAATGTCTCTTGTTTGCAATTGGGATCTCACCATACTGTACGCTACCTATGGTGATTTTAGAGGAAATTGAACGAACACTTCCGCCTTGTAAAATCGAGATGCGTTTAAATCGTCTGTGGGAAGTGACTTTTTCAGCTGAACAAATGTATTGTTATTCTTGATTGTAAATGAATGGCTTTCCTTGCTTGCTTACAAAAATAACAAAAGTGATTTTCCTATGTTCATAACCTGAGGGGAATACATAGAAGTGTCATATTGCAGTGATCAACTAGTAACAACACTGTCATATAATTTTTATTAATTTCTTGGTTTTTTTTTGTTTTTTTAAATTGATGTGGATCTTTAATTTTGAAAGCTTAGGGGTGACCCAGGGGCGTTGTTAGGGCCATGTGTTCCTGAATGTTTTATGAATAGCCCGGGATCTTAAAAATAATCATTAAAAATAGGCAATGGGCCTGGATCTAATTTTAATCACCTGCCATTCCAAGCTTTCATGGTGACACACGGTGGAGGCAAGCAAACCCCAACGCCTCCCCCCTCAGCTAAGTGAAACGATACTCTCAGATGTTTAAAGATCTTAACTACGCCTCTGGGGTGACCAAAATGGGAACATTTCTTTTGTGAGGGGTGATCATGTTTCATCACATCTAGTGTGTGTAATTAGTTTTAGTTTTTGTTACTTAAATCCTTGTTTTCCAACAGATATCATAGATTTTATACCAGCTTCACTTTTTCCTTACCATCACACAATTACCTTGAAGTAGCAATGTAATATACGACAGTGAGATGCTGACAAAAATTATGCTTTTCCCATTGAATGTAGTAGAATTGGTCAACCAGATGTTAAGCACTGACCCCCACCCCCCACACCCTAGCTTCTGAAGTTACTGCTTGGGTGAAAGTATTTACTAACATTGAGTTATTTATTGGTTTTAAATAAATCACCCTTTTTTGTATTTAGCAGATGATTGCTATTACATTTGTGGAGTAGATTTTAGATCATTTCCTTTTGGCCAGTACTTTAAAAATACATGCCAATCTGTTATCATTTTTTGATGAGATCATCTGTGGTTGTTTTCTGTTTCCCCATTTTGAGTGACTGAGAATAACCATTAAATGGACTAAAATATTCTCTTTTCTTATTACTCATACTGTAGCAAGACCGGGCATACGTTCCCCGAGATCCTAAAATTGATTTGCCCTGACTCAGAAAGCATTGTAAGGTAGCTTCGCATTTAACTTTCTCCTTGTACTCATTTCCGAACGTTAAAAAATGCAAAGCTCCAGATGTATTTTTAACCTCAAACGCAGGTATTTTCAGTGTCTAACAAGCTCAGAAAAAAGCTGTCTATTTTTCTCTGTCTCTCATGAAATATTTAGCGCGTTTCTAATTCTAGGCGCTCATGAATCATCAGGAGCAGCGAGATGCGTCGGTACGTGGAGAGAGGAGGGGTGGGAGAAGGGGCGGTCTGATCTCTTGCATAAGAGAAGCGTTTGTGTGATTGAAGCCTGAAAGTGTTCTTTTAAATCGGTTTGTGGAAGAGAAGAAATTCTGGAAGAGCTCAGGTTGCATTTCTCCTTCTCTGCCTTTGCATGATGTAACATTTTACCACCTGTTGTTTCACTAAAGCAATAAGACTTGCCCTCCCCCCCCAGAGCATTGTTTATTATTCATTGCTCCTGAGTCCTCATTATTGTCCACTTTTGGGGGGTGCTTACTATTTTTGTAAATGCATTTTCTTTTAATATTGCTCCCCTTTTTGATAAAGGATTTTTTTCATGGGATTTTTTCCAAGGAATGATTTGTATTGCTTTTCTGAGTGCGTTGTCCCTTCGTTTTCGAGTACAAAGACCAAACTTGCAGCCTTTCTGATAAATCTTTGATACCAAGTTGAATGTCCAGAATGCTAGTTTGGGACTGTTACTTTAATGAATCTGATGTT
Organism: Rhabdalestes septentrionalis; assembly: GCA_037832545.1. Classification (NCBI taxonomy): domain Eukaryota; kingdom Metazoa; phylum Chordata; class Actinopteri; order Characiformes; family Alestidae; genus Rhabdalestes; species Rhabdalestes septentrionalis. Next base: position 15,455,817 of record JBBMFX010000037.1, on the reverse strand, counting down.
CTATCATTTTGGCATTTCTCTGCTGTCCTGGTGTATTGTTACATATAATGTGGATGTATAGAATTACGACGAATTACTTCTTAGAAATACTTAAAAGTAAGGATTTGAAGCTGCACAAAATAAATTCCAGAGGGATATTTGTCTCTTGTTTTTGTCTCTGTTCTATATTGGTTTTGGTTTTTAATTCAGGCATCATTCCTCAAATAATTTGGTTAATGAATATATACTGTCTGATCTGGTGCTTTCTGAAGAAACCTATTTGATATTTTTGTGATATTTTTCTGCTTTTACATGTTGTCATTATAATGCCCTTAGCACTAGAGGGCACTGTAAGATAGAACACGTTAAAGGATGGCACTGTGCTTTTTAATCTTTACCAAGATCTTATAAGAAGCAATATTTTGGGTACTATTTCCTAATAATCAATGTTACAAACTTAAACTTGTAAAATGTTAGTCAGTTAGTCAAATTGCATGACTAATCGAATACCATCTTTGGTAAAAGTATTGATTGCTTTGCGTCCATGGTCTGGGTTTAAAACAAATATTTACCAATAATTTTCTCCCCCTTCTTCCACCTGTTGTCAGTTGATCAGCTGGCTCAGAAACCATACCTGAAACAGGATTCACTTTGAAAGCACCTCATCTTACAGAAGGCAGATTCATTTTGACTCATTTTGTTCATGTGTCGTTGCCGTTCTTATGCCCTGTTTAGGATCTTTCTCTGCACTTCCATCGTGAGCCATAAAACACAATATGTTGATGAGAGAACTGTACCCAGTTCTGAGGTAAATATATTGTTACTTTCAAAAAAAGCTATTTTGACTCGATGTTAAAAAAGAAGGTTACAGTTTGTCACTTGTGTGCTCTACCACATTGGTGCCTGATGACAAACAAACGCCCTCGAGCAATTTGGCAGCTCAGTTCTTGTCAACAGAGTCCTCCTGTGTATTCTCAGTCTTGGGTTACATCTCCAAGAACATGCAGTCTGTCTCTGACTTAGCGCGGCCAAGCCGAGCCCCAGAGGCCTATTAATAACTTAACATGGAGGGACCCCGCTCCTGATAAGGTGTGAAGATTTTGAACTGTGTTAATGATGAAAAATAGGCCTGCTGACAGTGAGACAGATGGGTTTACCCACCCACCCCCTTCACCCTTCACATGAAGTGTTTTGCCATCTTGAGCATCCAGATGACTGACCGGAGTTATTGACACTGTGAGTAAGCAACACTGAAGACCACCCTGGTTCATGACAGGTTAACCTCATCTTTGATGGCATCGTTGATCAGTCCTGTCCAAACATCACCACTGTATGATAGTAGGAATAGAATGTGTATCACATCAGTCACAAGAATCAGGGACAGTTTTGTGATTAAGATCAAGTTAAACAGACTTTAAAATTGGAAATCTGATGAGTTATGGTTTTGTAACTGCTGATACATGGACTCTTTTCAGGCCACAGTCTGTACTAATGTCTTGAAACTCGCTCAACCACTAGGAGGAAACTGAGAAAACATCACTTAATAAATCAAATTCTTTACTACTCTGACATACTTTCCCAAACAAACGAGTTTTACTAATGTTATATTTATTTTCCATGTTCATCACGGTGTCTTCCTTTTTATGGAAAACAGGTTTGGCACAAAAAGAGTTAAACATTTGACTTTTTTTTTCTCCCTATCCGCTGAAATCAACCATTGTTAAAATGTGGGACTTTATTCATGGGGAATTATTTATGTTAGAAAAAATACCAGTCCAAGTCATTAATCATCGTAGTCCTTTAATCTGGAACAGTTTGTTCACAGCCAACTCTAATTCTAACGCCACTCGTGCCTGGATCCTGTTTCACCATTTCATTCTGCACTGAAGCACTTGTATGGGGGAATTCAGGATGTGCCCTGACAACTACAGACACCATCGTACTCATGCTTACCCATAGGCTTTGGCTATCTGGATTTTATGTTCATTCTGGGATCTTGTCATCTCTCTGTGTGGCCCGATGGTCATGCAGTTAGTCTCTTAAATCCAGGACACAACAAAACTGGTTTTAGTTTATTTTAAAAAGATGCAGTTTGCAGTTTCGTGCCATGAGCATTTTTAGGAATATAGCTATGGGGAAAGCATAAACTATGTAAATCGTGATGATTCAATTCACATTCGATTATTTTAAAAGTGATATGAATCATGACAGCTCTGACCTCAGCACTTTGTTTTTGTTAAACAAATGTGTGTAGTGCATCTATTTACACAATGGGAGTGTCATCAAAATTAGTTATAAAAAAAATCATACTCAAGATTTTTTGACCACATTGCACATTTAATAATCTTAGAATTGATTATAAATCACCGAACTGATCAGTTGCCACATACGAGGCATTTTTATACCCCGGAAATCTAAGCATTTAAGACCTGTAAAGACTATGTTAGTGGTTATCACTGATTAGAAAATGGTGGGCTTTCACTTGAGGAACATAGTTCAAGAAAGACCAGGGTCCAGCACTGAGCACTATTCAACACATTTATTTTATCTTAAATTACATGACAACTCATAGGAACGTGAAAGAGAAACACTGGAAAACCTTACAAGAGTGATGAATATGTAGGGTCACCATCGATCAAGCGTCCATATCTTCAAAGAATTGAAATGAAATTAAAATGAAAACACTGACACACAACTAATGAGTGAGATGGTTAAATAATGCACTTTAGGTGGACATGATGCATAAAAACACAGTGCATGAATACACAAAATGAGCCAATGAAATGTTTATGCTCTGTAGTATGACCTTTGACACATCCTGAGGTCAGTTTTAAGTCTGGAGGACTAAAAGGGTATCCGTTCCAGAGTCAGGTCTGCTGTGCATCTTACTTCTTCTGGTCTTCTTTGGTGATTTGAGCTGCAAAGCAACGATAGAACTGTCAGAAAATATTTTATTGAAAAAATCCAACCAAATAAAAATCCCATGAAAAGACAATAATGAATGTTTCAGTCATTGACAATAACAGTAAATGGTCAAAATGAATCAGACAACCAATAAAGCATACAGATGTTTACAAATAAAAAGTATTTCTTTCTCTCTCTCTCTCTCCCTCTCTCCCTCTCTCCCTCTCTCTCTCTCTCTCTCTCTCTCTCTCTCTCTCTCTCTCTC
>JBBMFX010000037.1:15421089-15445871 GCA_037832545.1 Rhabdalestes septentrionalis | reverse complement strand
GAGAGAGAGAGAGAGAGAGAGAGAGAGAGAGAGAAAGAGCAAACTGCGAAATATTGTGTAATAAACAATAATTAGTAACATTTAAAACTTTTAACAGGTATAACCAGTGCAGACCCATGCAAGGTTATTGTAAACCTTTTCTCAATGATCCTGTTGTTTTTGTTATAGTTGTCTGAGTTGATTATAAATATAAGCTGTGTTGAATGTACAGCACCACTTACCTGCTTTCTGGATGTAGGCACTATCTTTAGAGAGGCAGGCCTCTGGGCTCAAGCCCACCATGTTCATGGAAAATACCCGGAAGACGTACTCATTCCCCATGATCAGGTCCGACACCACACAATTAGTGCGGCGATACTGCTCATAAACTGTGAACCATTCCTGCCCAGCAAGCACAAAAATACAAAACACATCAACAAGAATGCTTAGATAAGTAGTGAGGTTTTTAAAGAATATTGCAAAATATACTAAATAAAACAAAAAAGAAAAAATACACATAGCATCATACAAAAATAGTGATTTTCTGTGCAGTATGTTCCTAGTAGAAGCCCAGTGTACTTGTAATTTTTATAAGTAGCTTGGTTTGAATCAATCAGTCCTTTCTTAAACTAAATCAGGAGCTGCTGATGGAGGCTTGTTTTCTCCTTACCAGTTAATATTTTTTACAAACAAAACAAAGCTTGATTTAATGCTTTCTTGTTTATTTGCGTTTATTCTAAAGATACCTTTGCTTGCAGAAAGTCACTTTATCACATGCTGAAAAAATAACTTGAAACAATTTTTACTGGTTCCTATAACTCTTGCGCAGTCCTTTATAAACACAAGTATGTACTTGTCAACACATAACTGAGAGACACAGGCCCAGCATGGATGGGGTCCTACAGTCGTCCACCAGCTGTTTTCTGTGGCCTGTGTAACATAACTAAAGAAACAAAAACACTTCCCTTGTTAATCTTCATCTGTCATCATGTCTTTGGAACAAACATATCCTAAACCTTATTATGCACCCAATATTGTATTTCACGATTCATAAATATCTAACCATACAGCCGTCATTGTCGGCTTTCTACATTGTGGTGTCGGGTTACAGGTTTACTAAGCCTAATGCTATTAGCATGACAATGTGGACAATAGGGGTAGACGGGAGTAAAATGGTGTCCTACAGGCGGGTTCCGAGACCAGTGGCCTAAAGTGCTTTTATATTTAGTTGCAGGGCATCTCTGATTTCTGATTGAGATATTGTCCAGTGAAATGTGATGATACCAAGCTTCAAGCTCCACATTTGTCCTGGACTTGAAGAGAATGGAATAAATTGGGCCTAATAATGATGAGTGTTTGAAACTTATAACAGGATCCTTTTTTATTTAGCTACTAATCTTCATGACTCTAGATAACAGTAGATTGAGGAGCATGGGGTACCATTAGCTTTGAAAACCAGGCCAAGGCTGCTGGACAGGCTGGGAGGGGGAAGAGGGGCATGCCTGGCTCATGCTGAGGGGCGCAGTTGCTCACATATGAGGATCATTTTGGAGCTTTGGAACTGGAGTCTTCAAATGCTCTGAATGGTGTCCTTCTCTCCTACAGAGGCATTCGAGCCAAGCAGCCAGGCGCGTGTCACAAGAGGAGCTAAAAACTCAAACAGCGTCCATGCCACCTCGCATCCTTTGTGCATAGTGTACATATATTCATCAATTATAGCGGTGTGTCCGGGAGCTTAGCTGCTTTGGGGAGATGCTGGCAGGATTTCAAAATGCAGAGGAGAAACAGAAAGAGGCACACAATCCCATCTCATTCTCTTTTATCTTGTGTCCTCCTCTCCCTCTCTCTTCTCCAAACCTATTTCTGATATGCATTAATGAACTTTTTCTGAGAGTCATTTCAAACGGCCTTTCTCACAGATCTCTACTCTGCTGCCTGATTCGAGTTCCTCTAGTTAATCGACAGTGTTAGATCATAATTCTCATTTGTTCATTGTAGTGGAAGTGTTTCTTGTGTTCAAAGAGAGTTTTGAGCAATAGTCAAATTAGACTAAGTTGTACTGACTCTCTCACTGAATCTCACCCATTGAGGCAAATCTCCTCAGTGGGTAATGTCAGATGAATTAGATGATTAGAGGATTTTTATCACTAAGATTTAAGGCAAAAGAGACCAGCTCTCCTCCAGATCTGTGTAGAGTTGAAACTAAACTAATATTTGCAATAGATGCCCAGGACCAGATTTGGGCACCCATGAAACCGACAAAAAACAAGTAATGTCACAGGAACTGCTGTATGATAAATTTGTGATTGGATCCAACTGTGAGGAGTCTGCTATGTGTTAACATCAGAGCAGGAGGAAAAGTTAAAATGAGACATGCAAAAGCTAGAATATCTAATAAAAAAACAATGATTGTTTCTCTATTGTTATTGCATTAAGGACTTCAGATTTTATGTGCCATGCTTCTTTTTATGATTTTTGGTTTATTCCTTAATAAAAAAATTTTAAGGAAAAGTTGCTGGGTATGGACCTGCTGGTTTATCGTTTCTTTTGTTTATCTTTCTTTCTACCTAATTTAGTATGCCCTATGCTCTATTGTATCATTTTAAATGCAGTCATCTAATTACACATTATTATTACACTATTATTAAACTATTATACAGGGGGTCCTCAAGTTATGACCGAGATCTGTTCCTACAACAGTGATGTAACCCAAATTTTGTAACCCATAGTCAAAACACAACCTAGCCTAAGTTAATAATCTAACGTAAAACAGCTATAAAATCTATAAGGAAAGAAAATCGTGTCAAATAATGAGTGTAAAATGACTGTATTTAGGTTAGCGTACACCCTCATCCATATAGCGCATTACTGCACAATCTGCGTATTCTTTGGCCACGTGCCACTAAACTCGTTCGCCAATGTGAGCATTGTAAACTCGTCATGTTGTTTATCTTGGAATACGTAACTTGAGGATCCATTGTATATGTGCACATTACCTTAAGGCATGTGAACATTTCTCAACATGTCCTTTTCTCTCACACAGCAACTTAGTCCTCTGTGGAAAGCCTTACCACTCAGTTTACCATGTGATGATGTAGATGTTCAATCAATCTGTTAGTCATTCTGCCAAGCAGACCAAGCCACAATGCCATCTGAACTGTTCCAGAATTTCCAGGCAAGGACATCACATTCCAAAACTTGGATTTTATCCATTTACTGGTCTTGGATTTTATCACATTTTGTCGTATATGCAGCGGTTCTAAATAAATAATCCAAAAGTACACAAAATCACTCTCTGCAGATTTGAACATACCATGGTCTTCTTGTCAGCTTTTTGGATGGTGTAGCCACTAATTTCGCAGTTGCCATTGTCTTTGGGTGGCTTCCACTCCAATGCCACATTAAATCCCCACACATCCACAATTTTCAGGGTCAGAGGAGGTCCAGGCAGGTCTAGTAGAAAAAAAAACACTTTACTGTATGAACTACATTTACGGCATTTAGCTGACGCCCTTATCCAGAGCGACGTACAACAGTGCTCAAGTAATCAAGGACCTGTAAAGCAAGATTTAAGTCACATCCACCTATCACCTATGGTACTGTAGCTCAGTACACCTGATCAACACCATCACTGATACCTAACTACACCAATCAGGACAAATGACAACACCTGTCAAAGCAGGTAAAAGATGGTTAGGAAGGTGAGGAGGTTTTTTGTGTAAGAAGGAGAACTAGAAAACTAAAATTATATTGCTACACATGCATGGCACTTGTGCAGCTGTGGATTGATGGATTTGCAGATGCTGGGTCAGTCTTATGAGCAGCATGTGGTTCTAGCAGTTCGGAGCAAAAATGTGAATCTGAGAGGGCTATAATTTCATGTATATGATCGCAGGGGTGCTGAACGGAGAACTTACCCACGATCTGAATTTTCACACTGGCCTTGTCCTCCACATTCTCAATCTGCACCTGGAGTTCATATACCCCTGAGTCTTTGCGCTCCGTCCTCCTGATGAACAAGATGGTGTCTGTTTCACTATTCCTCACATTCACCAGCTTGGGGTCGAGGGGCTCACCGTTTTTTAACCAGGTCACTTTTGGCCTTGGCTTTCCCTGGAGATGATTAAGAAAAAGATTTTGTTTGTTTTTGTTTTTGTTTTTTGCAGTTGTATAAAGAAAGCATGATTCCTTCTAGTGGGGGAAGTCCTTCATCTATCAAAATAACATTATCTCTACAAAAAAAAGTCCACATAGTGGATTCAAAGGTACCAGTCAGCACAAAATAATTCTGTCAATAATTCTGCCTCACTATCAAGTTATTTGGCATAACTGTTTTTCAGATAGGGCCAGGCATCATACAGAAAAGGCAGTGTAATTAAACTGTCAGCGGTTTAGTGCTAATTACTTTTTTCATAAGAACTTCTTTGTTGAGGTCATCAATGTTTTTGTACTTCTAATAGGTACTATCATTCTCTACTCATTTCTGATGCAAGCATGACTAATATGTGTGTTTGTTTTGTGAAAAACACAACATAAATTTAGCAAACAGTGCCTTCCTCCATTGAGGCTTGGTGATTGATCAATTAGCAACTGCTATTAATTATTTATTGGTTTTTACCTTGACTATTTCTGAGGTCAAATTGCATGTTTCTTTCTTTAATGCTAGTTTTAAAGACAGATTACACCCAGCCAAAACAGACAAATGTAATTTTCTGAATACTAGCTGCTATTTGACACCACTTAGGCCAAACTATTAACCTCATATTATCATTACCTACATTATATACAGTGTACCTAGCCTGCTTAACAAAAATAAAATCTAGATCCAGGGATTCTAAAATGGCAACAATCACGTGTATGTGGAAAGAAACAGCCTTTTGGTATTTTAAATGCATACTGTTACACATGTAAAGGAATCTTAATGAGCTCATCACTGTAAGGTTGGCTCAGGATCAGTGTGTTTGTGTGTGTGTGTGTTTGTACTGGCCTGCTGTTTTTGAGTAACACTGTTCACCACTGAGCCTTCACAGCTGCTGTTCCCATTCGTGTCAATGACACTTATCAAGCTGCCATCTGTATACAGCCTCTCTCATCGGGTTTCAGCCGCACTGCTCTGTGTATTTATAGAGTTTCAGACACAAAGAGCACCGGCCCTTGCTCCCTTAACTAACTGCCATAAACACTGTACTGTAGGCCCACAGGGGTTACAGTTTCAGTCTGGCCCGCCAGCTGTAGCGGCAGAAACATGTGTATCACCTGCAAGATTTGTAATAAACTCTTTTGAGAGAGCTTCCAGAACAGAATTTAGATTCCAGGGCACGACACTAGAGGACAGAATAAGTAATGATACTTTAATACCAGCTGACCTTCAGTAGTATGCAGTAAATCTTGGTTTACCTCAACGTCAAGTCATACACACAGTTGCCATGTTGTCATTAGAGTGAAACAATCTGGACAGCTGTTCCTCACCTGGAATGGAATCACCAGGTTAACGGTCTCCCCGACTTTCTTGATGATGGTCTGGCGGAGATTACGAGGGACCCATATTTTAGGGCGCTCTGAAAATGAGAAAAATGAGAGTTGGCCAGTGGAGCCACGCAGAAGAGTTAAAAATAAAATTAAGAATAAAAGATTTATTTATTTTTGTTAAATATAGTACATTTATGTGTATATTTCCAGATTGTTTTATAGTGTATTTTTATACTGTACTTTTTGTATAATTTTTATTCTTTTTGCAGTGACAATGCAAATGTCCCACTTGTGGGACTAATAAGGGATCTTTTCTTATATATAATGTTTGTCCCTCCTTCAAACCTTATTATGACGTGCATTCTACTTGGGGTATTAAATTGATCAGCATGTGGAACTGGAGCTTTCTGACTTCTGCCATGTTTCCTGTCACTTTATAAAATATTCAGAATTCAAATCCATCACTGCTACAATCACCAGAGTAAGCTGACTAAAGTGTGAAGTATATTCTTATTCATGTAATTGCATGTTTACAGAGGTTATTTGTGAGAAAAACAAAATAATAACCTAATTGTCAGCTACTAGACCATTACAAATAAATGAACCATCACTGTAGAATAAATGAAGTTGCTGAAATAGCTGCTTTTAACAAAGCCATCAAAGGATTTACAGGCGTATGCGCTCCCGACTTAGTAGTGTTTTGACTCTATCATCCGGAGTGTACTAGTTCTACTCCCACTAATGGCACGGTCATCCATGGCCTGGAGTCCGAGAGAGAACAATGGCCCCCCTCTCTCTATGTGGGTAGAATGGCCTCCCCTCCTATTTCAGTCATTATAATGGTGCCCACGTAGCTAGGTGAAATATAAAACAAAGCCATGGCTACAATATAAGCCTGAAGGATCATCTGCGGTAACTATTCATAAAGCACCAAGCATTTCTTTATCTGCAGCCAAGAGCTTGCATCACAAACTCAAGTTATCAACAGGGCCCTCTGCCAGAGCAGCACTTAACACGATATCATCTTATCAGTGAGCGGAAAGTCTGGGGGGCCCAGGACCCTAAAATTACAACCCATTCATCTCATTTCCTTCCCAATGCTAATGCATGGTTTGCGGTGAACAGGTGGTGGACAAGAAAATGCAAAGAAATGTTTGCAAACAGAATCCATGACATCCATCCTACCATCCCAATTTACTTGAATGGCATGTAGAAAAATATTACTTTAGCCCTGGGCTACACAGTTCATTGTTACAGGGACACAACTGAGGGACAACTGTTGTCTCTATGTCAACTCTGTAGACCTATAGAATAGAATAAGAATCACATTTGGAATATTCATAGACTGTCTACCCTTGAAATGTTCTGTGCCATGTGACTTTTGCTTTTTTGCATCTTATGCATCATTTGTTTTTTTTTTCAGGTATCATTCATTTCTTTTTTTATTAATATAATACGACATCCTCTACAGAGAACCCATTTAAGTTTGGCATACTTCTACATAGTTTAGAGAGCAGTTTCTTTTCATTTGCTGAACTGAACCTATTGCAGGAAAATAAAACAGAGAATACCATGTTTTTACTTTTGTAAAAAACATATTTTATATAATTTTTTATCCAGTAGGTTAATCACAGTGTTCACAAGTCTGGTCTCTGTAGAGGATGTGTAAATATTAATCCAGGGGGTCAAATGATATTATTTAAAAAATAAATAAATATATTATGAAAAAATCAGAAGACATCATGGAATAGATATTTAGAATATCAACTGCATATCTGTCACAGGCTAGTATTTCATTTACAGAGAAAAAAAAGTTTTAGGTTTCTAAGCAAAAACGTGTGAAGTTTACAGTTCTCATTAAATGTACTACCGCTGCAGTGTGCTGCCTGACAAACTCACGCATGATCTCGCGGATTGTGACGGCCTGGGGCAGAGTGGCGGGGGGGCTTGGGCCTGCCACGTTATACGCCCGCACGCGGAACTGCATTTTTTCTCCTGTGGGCAGGTCACGAATGATCACGGAGGTTCTCTCTGTAAGGCCCTCAAATGCTGGAATCCACTCATCAGCTAAACAAGAAGAAAGATACAAATGTTATTAAGCCAGTGAAGAAGTATTCTATGTGTGGGTTTAACTGGATTAGGAGAAAGAAAGAAATCATTACTGAGTCAGTGCTAGTGGTGCTTAAAAGCAGTATGTAAATCTGACCAATCCACTTTAATTGTCTACTCAGAAAGACGTGACATAGTGTGATTCAGTAATGATGTACAAGGCCGATTTAATTCACATATAAACCTCTCAAACTTTCAAAGTGATCTAGGGGTAAATGAGATGCATGCTCTGATGGATCACCCTATAGTACCCAAAGTCTTTGGTGTCCTTCATTAATGACAATGTTTGCAAGATACGGTGTTACATTCCCAATGTTAGGCCTGGAAACCTAGTTTTCTTGGTGCTAACTCACTTAACCCCGGACGTGAAGAGCTGGTTACTTTGCTAATGAGGCGACTTAGGTATGCCAAATGAAAGAAAACACAACAATGGGTTTATAATGAGCCCTGAGGGCTGTAATGATGGACTGATAGACTAAAAGAAATGAAGCTTTCATTATGTGATCTCACGCCAAGAGGATGAGCAGCAGGGGGTAAAAGCTATCAGGAAATCATTTAATTACTGTACTTTCAGAGAAAGAATAAGAACTGTGAGAATGTATGGGCTTTAGTTCATGAGTTTCTCGCAAAAAAAAAGACCAATCTCTACCAAAAAACTCAAATGAACCCACTTTCATGTATTATCCCATGTCCATTACCCATACCCTGATATGGCCTTTTAAACGTCAGTTTCAAAAACATATAACAGGAACAGGTAACACTATACAACATAAAAAGCTAGCAGTTAAGGCTGTGTATCTGTAATATGAATCCCTCACACCCTATCCTATGGTTATACTGATTTACTTACACTGCAGGACCAGATGCAAGGTAATGCCTATGTGAGATTTTCTTGCTATCACTTTACTGTTTAATCAGCACAGCATATTTGTTGTTACTGTACACACACACACACAATTAGACACTAACATTTAAATTTAAAACCTGCTACAATGCTCATTTAAAATTTAACTAATGCAAGAGTCTTTTCAACTAACTTACATCTTATTCTCAGATTTATTCTAAAGCATGTGTGTAATTTAGTTATTTTATAATTTTTGTATAACATTTGTCTTGTCTTGATAACATTCTGGTTTTGAATAGTATTTTATTTTAAATAGTTAGGTCCCCAAAAGGATATGCAATGTCTGTCAAAATATGTGTTTATTAGGGCTTGTACAGATGTAGTGCACAATGTTGCTAGATCTTATTTATTTGTTCGAGGGAAAAACATGAATGAATTTCATATATATTGTGCTAAATGCCTGCCATGTAGGTTTTGTTTAATTTGAGGATGGTTTGAACATGGTTATTCTTGATAATATATACATAGGGCAATTTGTTCTATGATTATTCCTGATCAGACTGTGATCGTTGCAAATAACCCAGGAGTAAAATCAGTCTGCGTGGGTAAGAGTAATCCAGCTCCAGTAGGGTTATTGTAAATCTTAATGATCCCACAAAATCTCATGCTTTTTGTCAGTTATGTCAATGATTAAAGTCTCAGTGTCAGCAGTTCACATACATACACACACACACACACACACACACACACACACACACACATACAGACACACACTTACTGCCTTCTTTGCAGTACTCAACCGCATAGCCATCGATTCCTGCCGAGCCTACTTTCTCCGGAGTTCTCCATTTTAGAGAGATGGTGGTGTCACTGATGTCATCCACACACAGGCCAATGGGCTCGCTGGAAGGGGCTGAGGGAAAATAAGATATTTGTCATAAATCTGTCAAATAAACTTTATTAAAAGTCTGCATAGACCTTATCTTATACATACTCTAAAAAAACAGTGAGCAGGTCGTTTAGCATCATAATACGTCCTTAAATTCAAAGGGACATGAGCAGTGAAGTCATCCAGAAAAAAGGAGATCAAATAAGTATTATATACAAATCACCCTATTTCCAGTAAACACATGGTACATAGAGCCATTCTGGACACAAGAAAGATGTCCTTTGTTAATCCTGTCCAGACTGTGCCTGTCTTGGACTTGATAATTCAGCTGTAACCGGGCAGTTCTGAAGTTTCAGCAACATTTATAGGTCAAACATCTCACAGCAAGGAAAATACTCAACTCATGGTGTATTTTTAGTGTGGAAATGTGCTGTGCAGTACATATTTACTAAGCCCCCGGAGACCAATGGTGGACTCGTAATGCTGTGGTACGGCATGGATTGTCAGGACTTGTCACCAGGGTGTTTTTAATCCTGTGCTCTTCCACTTGTCAGTGTGAGAACTAGAGCAAAGAGCGTTTGCCAAGAGAGGATGCCATGGAAACTATGAGACCAATAAAACAAAGGCCTAAGTGAGGTACACCTAACCTTACTTTGTGGCCAACCTTCATGGTTAGCTGCCCAGCACAGTTGAGCATAACTGTCATTGCTCGAATGAACACAAGTTAAACTTGGATTGGCGGCGATAAGGACCTCTTGAGGATATAGATGCTGTCACTGTTGATGCTTCAGCACCTAAGCCAGGAATAGTTTGCTCTTGCCGTTGTCCTGACAGAGAAATCATGGCGTGACAGTTCCAAAATGGATTCATGATGGTATATCTTTTAGAACAAAAGAAACACATTTGAATAACCTAAAATACTAAATTATTATGTGTTATTTTCCTACTCTGACTCTTATTTTTGGAAATGTTAACAGGTGAACCAAAATAAACCGATAAAGCCAGTTCAGTCCAAAACAGACATTTTTGCTAGACAGCTGCAAATGCGCATCTAATAATTAAATAATGTAATAGTACAATTATCCATTAAAAATTTACAATCCGCATGCATCCAAAAGAACAAATCTTGCAGAAAGAACTCGCAACAGCGTCGTCATACAAATACTGGCCAATATTTTCCCTCACTCTGTGTTGAGAGCTTGAGTTACAGCTTTGTCCTGTATTGCAACAGCAGGCACCTTGCCATCAGGATTCCTACATGCTAAACAGGATGTATTTCTGATCTAATCCTACCACACAAGAACAAGCTGTCTAGGATGCACCTAACATACCAGCTTGAATCTCTTAAACGTTTATTTCTTAGACCATGTGCCAACTATGCATAGAGTGCAGAATCTTTCAGCATTTCAGAAATATCACATCACAGTAATTTGTCATAGTTTTTGAGAAGGTCGTGTTGATAAGTTGTTACTACAGTGAGCTTGTTTCATATGGAACTATGGTGAAACAGTAACACCATTCCGCACATAGAAAAAAGGTGCCTGTACAGATATTCACAATTTACAAAAACACATGCATTTACTAGCTTTTCTCCAAGGAGAGTTAGAGTTAGATGCCTACTGCCAACAGGTTCCGGTTCTGGTTCAGGTTCAGGTGGGGGGGCAGGCTCTGAGGGGGCTTCCTCAACAGGCTGCGCCTCCTCTGCTGGAGGCGCTCCTTCTTCCGGCACTGCTTCACCCTCTGCAGGAGGAGCAGGAGGCTCAGGCTCCTCAGCTGGAGGAGCAATGGCGTCAGCACTGGCCTCTGGTGCTGGCTCTTCTGGAGGCGGTGCAGGTGATGCTTCTGGCTCTTTGGCCTCCTCGGGCTCCACTGCATCCATCGGTGCTTCCTCAACTGGCTTCTTCTCTGCGGTTTTGGGGAGCTTAGGTTTGGTCATGGTGCTTCTATGTCACTTCAGGCTAGTGTACTCTCCCTGTGAAGGCCTGTCCGTCTGTGAGCCTGTGATTTTTGTGTTCCGGCCTTTCCCCAACACCTGCTGTGGTCCTCTCCTGGGTTAACCCTCTGGGAGCTGTGATCAGGGTCGAGGACAGAGGCAGTGCAGCTAGCTAAGTGTCCTCCCCGTCCCCTCCTCCCTGCGGTCTAGCAAACCACACAACTGGACGTACCCTCATGGCATGTTAACATGCCTTTATTTATAGAAGTGGATGCCAAGGATAGTTTCCTTATCTGTTGTTTTGTCATAGACAGCACTGATTTGATCACTGAGGACCATTTATGCCAGGTTAAATTGATGGATAAGACTAGAACATCAAGGACAGACACAGAAATGGAGATCACTGTCCCAAACATCTTATTCCAGGCAATAAACAACCAATAAAGACGTCTCAGGGCCACTCCTTCAACACACAATAGGGAAATGAGCCGGCGGTGCGATGACGTGTGGCTGAGTCGCTCCAGGTGGTCAGAATAGAGCAGCAGCCCTTACTTGGCAAGCAGATGAAAGGGCAGGCACCTTTAGGGCAGAAGGCTTGTTACAACCTCGTGCACACAGCACCTAACCTCTGACTCTCTCCCTGACACTAAATATAACCTGCATGCTGCAAAAAGCATTGTGAGTCGACAAGCTAAACAATGGTTAAAGAACTTTACTTGGTTGTTTCATTCATTTTTTACTTTCAAATGCATGTACTTTCAAATGTTCTTGTCCAATGAACTCTAATATATTGACAAAAAAGTTCATAAAAATGCCAAAACTAAATTTGCAGTACCTGTGTTTCCTCCCTGGTTCCTGTATAGTTTAGAAATTGTGCTAAACAGAAAGCTAGGATTATTAGATTCAATGAGGGATGAAAAAGAGGATGAGCATGCTGAGGTATGAGCGCTGTTGTAGTTTCTAAGGCTCTCTTTCCAGCAGGAGTGGAAGGATTCCAAATTGGTGATTGGCATTTGTACTACAGTCTATGCACGTTTTGCTTTAAAGCACTTGTTTGATCATTATACCAAGGTGCCACCTTTTTTGGTGTAATGTTTTGACATCTTAGAGGTGTGAAATAGTCTAGTGTTGGTCGAAGAGAGTTCCAGAAGCATTCAATTAGGTTATCTAGCTCTAACAATCTAACAATATTATAAACTAAACACTAATAGGTTTTTAGATGTTTAAAAAAATGTGTTTATACAGAGTTTCATATTGAATATTGAAGTTTTTAGGAACCTATGACACGTGATAAAGAATATACAGTAATACAAATTTATTGACACATTGTTTGAAGCACATGGATATAAATTGTATTGTAACTAATAATGATAATAATTAATCTTAGACACATTTCTGAAATCGTTTTTATTCTGAGCCACATAGAGCTCTGCATATCCTTTTTATTAGTTTATGAAATTGTAATATAATTTTTGTTGTTTTGTTCAGTTTTTGTTCAAATTGGTATAAAAATGTGTTTAAAAACAGTAATTCTAGACTATTAAACAGGCTCAGCTGAATTAAGTAAGAAATATATGAGAAGTATAAGTGATCTAAGAAACACAGCAAAGCAGTAAAACTCACCAACAGGCACAAAAGGCTGCGAGGCAGGACTGGGACGTGACATGCCAATAGCGTTCACAGCATAGACCCGCATTTCATAGGTCATGCCTTCGATCATCCTCTTAGCTTCATATGTGGTCTCTTTATAGGGGTCAAAGTTTAGTCGCATCCACCTATAGCTCTTTTTCTTCTTCCTCTCCAGGACGTAGCCTTAGATAAAGACACGATTCACCAGTGTGAGCAACTGCTTAATATCTTCCTCTGTTTTCTTTGAAGTTCTAAAACACAGGATTAGCAGGTTTTGCATTTGAGTACATCTTACCCAAGACTGGCTGGCCACCATCAAAAGCTGGAGGATCCCACTGGACAACACAAGAATCCTCAGCAACACTTAGGATTTGGGGGGCTTGCGGTGGGTCTGGCACATCTAAAATAACGAAAAAATGGAAAAATAGAAATGGAGGAAAGCGTGAATTTGCAAGGCAGCATAGTAAGTGGCATGAATTAACTTGGCTAAAGGTACAATACTTCGGGTTTTCTCTCATTTTAACTTCTTGAAAATGTGAATTCTAACATAATAGGATGTATCAAACATTCTACACAGTTATGAGATGATTTATAACAGTATATAACCTAATAGCAGTAATGTGACCAGCACTGAGCCAGCAACACAAAAACTAATGGAAACAACATTTGCAGTCAGTTCAAAATGCTCCAGCATTTCTAAGACCAGGAAAACAAGCTTCCCTCCTGGCTTAGTATGTTTTAGAGTTATTTAATTAAATATATACTTTTGCAATCTCTTACTACACTATATTGACCAAAGTGTGGGTACACACCTGTTTTTCAGGGTTTGGGCTAGACCCCCTACTTACAGTGAAGATATTTTCTAATTACAATAAGTTGAAATATAATGAAATGTTGAGTTTATGATACATAGGTAAAAAGTAAAATCTCATCAGTTGTAAGCCTGTGTTACTTGCCTGATATGAGCTGTCTAAAATTTCTCAATGTTAACACTCCAATTTCCCCCCACCGCTTAAGTTTTGATTAAACTGTAGTTTAATTTTGCTCAAGACCTTGACAGTCCTTGAAGACTTTATTATTCACAAACATATTGAATATTGTCATTGCTGGAACAAAACCTTATCTCAATTGTGTTTCACATAATTATATAAAAAATGGTTTATATTTTTTACACTGCTTGCATTGAACCAATAAAAATGGCCCAAGTGAAGTAATTATTTATCCAAATGATCTCTCTTTGTACATTAAGAATGTGGTTTCTTTCTCCTGTAAAGTTTTTTGTTTTGTTCCATCAGCAATGCTATGTAAGATTGCGCGGGTCTATGTAGGATGCACTTACCAACAACTTTCACATTAATGTCAGCAGTATCCTCTCCTGCTGGGTTTCGCACAATGACAGAGTACACGCCCTCATCCTGCCGCTCCGCTCCCTCTAGAGTAAAGATGCAGTGACCCTTGGTGCTCTCCACATGGACACGGCCACCTGAATCTGTCAGGACCTGGATGACAATTTTATCAATCAGACAATTGGCCTTATTGGTCTTGAGCCTGTCCCAAAAGACTACATCCAGCACAAGAGGCCAATCCCATACCAAGCAAACAAGAGCAAACGAGCAAAGTTTCTCACGAAAACTTACAAACCATGGATGCAAAACCAATCAAAGAGGTCTTCGGATCGTTCTAACCAGAAGGCACATGGCACAGTCATCTCTTGCCATTATTACTTACTGTGTGTGAATGGGGTTGCCGTTTCTTGCTCAAACCATGTTCCACAAACTAAGCGCATGATGCATTCGCTTACCTAGTGCATGCTTTAGAACAGCAAGCAGTGCATGTGACATGCCCTTAAAAGTATACTGTGCAATATCAGTGTTGATCCTATAATGGATCTCGGTAGTTAATAATGTTCAGATGCAGTAACGTTGATCTTAATATGGTTATTATCACAATGTCTCAGGTTTGCTCTGAACAATATCACCATACCAATGAAATAATTCATATTAAATGGAATAAAATGACATAGGATTAATTTTAACAACCTCCTAAATTGTTGTAATAATTAGCCTGTTCTGACTAAGAATGTGTATATTTGCTCTCATAACAAAATAGTGTCATTTACAAAATAATCACACTAAAATGTAGATATTACAGTACAAAAACAAATACAAAAAACTGTCATTTAGAACAATATGAGAAGCTCTGCGAGCATTAAATAAAATAGATTTGATGCAATCTATACATGCTAAAAAAAGGCATAAGTTAGTATTAGACAAACCCAAACCAAACCAAAAAGTGTGAAATTGGAATTCATCCAGAGCCCTTATCCAGTCATGAGGTATTTTATTTAAAAGAAATACAACTTAGTTTTTGCAAATAACAACCTTTTATGGAACTTCTATGGAAAGGAGTGAAAAAATGTAAAGAGAATTCTGTGTGAGTTTATTCAACACTTTATTAGTTGAAGAAACTGTGAGAGTGTGGAGAGGCTAAACTAAGACCCTTTGAGAAGGATGAGGCCAAGACAGTGGCACAATGCAGTGGCTGCGGCAGCAAAAACGGCAATAAAGACAAAGGTCACAAGACATTCTCATAGCACATAATAACGAGAGATTGTGACTAGGTTATTGTTTTAAAGGCCAAAACTCACTTCACCATCCTTCAAAGTCCAGATGAAGGCTGGTTCCTGTTTCCCTCCTTCTGTTGCCTTTTTAGATTTATCCTACACAAGCAGAGCACACGCGATGAGGCCTTGGAATGTGTTGAGTGAGATGTCAGAGGTCAAACTCCTGCTCGAATACAAACCTTCCCAAATTTGACCGTCCATGAATTGGCAGGAAGTGGCTGAGAGCGGCTCTGTCTCCTCCACACTTACCTGTGAGGGCTTGGGGCTGGAGCTCCTGCCTCAGTGTTATAGCAAAGTTTAAAGGAGCACTATAACAAAGCTTAATGAACCATGGTGTTCACTGTTAAAGCAGGGCTGTAAATGCAAGTGAGCATAGTAAGTAGCATAAGTTCACTTCTTAATACTGTTGATTAAAGGTACAATACTTTGGGTTTTCTATAATTATATCTTCTTGATAATGTGCTGTCTAATATAGTATGCGTAAAGCGTTCTACACAGTCATGAGATGATTTCTAAAAGTATATAACCTAATAGAAGCAATGAGACCAGCACTGAGCCAGTAATACAAAAACTAATCGAAGCATTATTTTATTGTGTAAAACATATTTTGCCTTCAAGCTCAGCAGTACACAAAAACATTTACATAACATATAATTAATTAATTAAGATAGTATTCTTGGCTTTCTATTACTACACTATATGGGCAAAGGTTGGGCTAGGCCCTTTACTTCCAGTGAAGAACAATCTTAATACTTCAAGACATTGTGAAGAAAGCCATGCTTCCAACTTTGTTGAAACTGTTTGTGGAAGAACGTTTTCTATTCCAGCATGACTTTGCCTCAGTGTACAAAGCAAGCTCCATAAAGACATGGTTGGATGTGTTCAGTGTGGAAGAACATGACTGGCCCACACAGAGCCCTGACCTCAACCCCATCCAACAATCTTGGGAGGAACTGGAATGGAGATTGTGAGCCAAGCCTTCTCATCCAACAACAATGTCTGGCCTCATAAATGCTCTACAGAATAAATGGGCACAAATCCTTATTAAAATGTATGTATTTGAATGCAATGTTAATAAGGTCCCTCATTGGTGTGATGGTCCCTAGTGGGCCGGATATTTGCTCTGGACCAAGAGGTAATTGATTCGAATCCTACCTTCAGAACCACTGGGTTCCTGAGCAAGACCCTTAACCTAGGGGAGACTGTCCCCGTAATTAGGGAATAGAAGTCACTTTGGATAAAAACGTCTGATAATGTAAAAGACCACATGCCCAACCAAGGTTACTCACATCTACTGACCAGTTCCTTCTTTTTGTCCCAAAATCTAGACTGAAGCACATTGAAGATCATGCCCTCACAATTATAGGCCTCAAAATGTAAGAAAAGAAAGAATTGCTTCAGTTTTTAAGTCCTGTCCTAAAATTCATCTTCATTCTCTGGCTTTTAAATGTAGGAGTTTCTTCTGTTGTGTTATTATCATATTGTGATTTGTGCCCTTTTGACTGTACAGCACCGCTGTTAATTTTAAATGTGCTTCAAAAATAAGCCTGACTTGACTAACAGGTATTAAGTATTATGGAGTGTATGTTAGCAAAAATCAAAACAGGAATAAGCTCACACTGGCCATTCCGTTACCTTCTCTCCCTTGGTCCAAACCACAGTGGGTGCTGGGTCTCCAGTAATTGGCACATCCAGTCTCAGCTTGTTCCCAGCCACAACCAAAATGGTGGAATCGGAAGTTTTTCCCATGCAGTCCAAGTGGATTTTAGGAGGGTCTGTGATTTGTAAGTATTGAGAGAGTGGAACGTAAAATATTCATTGATGTATCAAGCATCAAGGAGTTAGAAGGACCTTCATTTTTCTACTCAAAATGACAGATACCATATGAAACAGCAGATAATCTCTCCTCAACTCTAAACCAACTGGGCAGTAAGCCAAATACTACTTATTTACAGACATTAACAAAACCAATAAAGCAAATTAGAAATGCCAAATTGGCTTTTGCGGTCTAATCACTGAGTGGTTGGATGTACGATGTCTATTGTATCTGGAGGCCATGATGTCTACAGTGAAAATATATTATAATCTTGAACTGCTATCTCAAATGATCAGCAAACCCACATTTGTTTACCATGTTATAGTATTAACTCTGCATACCTTGACGTGGGACAAAGTCGATCTTGACCTCTGAAAACACAAATGAAAAAGTAATAAGCCTTATTGTCAGAATGATAACCAGGTTGATATTTAAGTAGCAGGCTGATATTTAAGTACCGAGGAAATTGAGTTTGGCAGAGAGGTTGAAGGCATAGCCCTCAGGGACAAAGGTGTAGTCCCCTTCATCCTCTGGCCGCACATCATCAATCGTAAGCTTGTGGATCCTGGAAATGGGCACATCAGGCAATCTTAACACCAAGCTCACAAATGCAGTTAGCAAACTGGACAATATTTGCCATTAAGAGGTCATATATTAACCAGAGGGAGCCTGATTTATGTAAAAACGCAGTAAAGTTCTTACCGGCCGATGTGTGTGATGTTGGTTCTGCCATCAGGCTTCACTTCCACTCCATTTTTGTACCACGTTCCTTTAACGTTCTCATCAGAAACCTCACACTTGAACACGGCCTGGTCCTTAGCTTTCACTGTCAGATCAGCAATGCTCTGATACACCTCCAGCTCCTTCTCTGTAGTATCGACAACAAAGGCCTTTCAATGAAGGTGCCAATACCAAAGTGTTTGTTTGGTGTTGGTCATGCCTGTGTTAAATAGTGTTGGCAATTCAGCTTTCAGATCTGAAGAAAACAGATAAACCCCTCTCTGAAATAATGATCGGTATTGTAAGCTAGGAAGCCGAATCAGACTGGGGTACAGAGGATGGGTTTATGATTAACAAAAGCAATAATGGATGTAATACAATTTACAATACAATTTTCTACCAAACGTTGTAACAATCACAATAAATTTCATTTAAAAGTAGGCAAATAGAGCCTTACTGTGCCAAAACTATCTAAGCCTAACATGCTGACATCACTGGCAGGCTGACACAGAGGATTAGAAATATGTTAAATTATGTTGTGAGGCTTCGCCCCTGAGTAGAGTGAAGGCTGATTTGTTTTCCCCCCAAGGCCCAGCATTTAGGGGGTGGTATAATAAACGCACTGGGGCACTGGGGAGTGATGACCCTGCTAGCAACCTGGCAGCAGGGCAGCGCAAATGGGCAGCTGGTTATGCCTGGCACCTCCTCGATTTCATTATTTGACCAGCTAAACCGAGCCTGGCAGCATGGTGAGGCAGGGATCAGATTGCTTCCGAATAGGTTTACATCGGAGGGAATCAGATTATGAGAGCAATGTGTCCCACAACAGGAAACCAATTCAGTTGCAGATAAATATATATAATGACTCTAATATGGGCACCTAGTAAAAATTCAATGGTTTTCAATATTTAGCAGGAAGCTTGGAAGCTGCAAAAATGAACAGAATGATGAACAGACTTGTCAGCGGTTCATTACTCAAAATGCTGTGTAGCAACTGGTTAGTCGGTTAGTTTCAGGCAGAAATTAAAGTTGTAAGCTGAAAATATCCAAAAATACATAAAATTATGCCACCCTGCAATATTTAAAATATTGAAATAGAGGTTTGTGCCTGGAATGTTGTCAAATCTACAGTACATCATTTATCGTTATACATGAAATAATACAAAATATTCATATCATTGTTTTTATTAGTGTTTAATGTGAACTATTGTTTCAATTCTGAGAAGCACCATAGCACACCAGAGATTAAAGGGAGACCTTGTGTGCCTTTAAACACTTTCCCTAATAGTTCACACAACCTCTTTTTGGGTCAGTCAGAGCAAGATCAATAGCGAAGAGGCAGACAGATCAGTGGAGAACGTCAGAGGCAAAATGATTACAGCCCAAGAGAGAGAGTGAGAAGTAAAAGAGTAAAGGACAGGGTGTCATCAAGTGCTGTAAATCTCCCTCAGACACAGATAAAAGACAGACGGGCAGAATAACAGGGAGAGAGTGAGAAATTGAAAGAAAGAGGGAGAGAGAGAGAGAGAGAGGAAAGAGACAGTGAGTCCTGCTCGGTTAAAATATATGGGCCTTGCGGTCTAACAATAGCTGGCATCTGTGCATTGTGGATGCCCTAACCTTGTGCTTTGGGCTTGTCAGCCATGTTTACTGGGCTGACAACAGAGGTGATTTTTGAGTGACAGGGCCATGAAGAGGCGGGGTTTAAAAGAGATAGCAGGGCGTGAAGAATGCCCTGAGGAATTCTGGGTGTTTATTTTGGACCACAGGTTTGGTTTAAGGATGGCCTTGCCGTCTTTGATTGACACGTGGCTCGTCATGCACCCGCTGTGATTGACAAATGGCTTGAAAGGGTCTAAAAGCTCAATCCTCCAGAGAAAAGGTGATTTCAGATACGAACTTTAAACTTTAACCCAGTTTACAAATTTGTGATTTAGGCCTTCTCTCTCCCCCCAATCAACACAAAGCTAACCAGCACACAATTCAAGCCACAGAATTGTCAGTCAGTGTTTTCATCCAAGGACTTTAAACATTACACTGTTGAAAGAAAAGATGTACGTCGCTCTGGATAAGAGTGTCTACTAAATGCCATAAACATAAATGTGGTGCTTCACTCTAGGAGGAAGCACCTGTCAGCCTTCACCCTGTCAGTGTTGGTGTTCTCATGTGATTGGGAGAGTCCTAGTTAGTGGATGGAATTGGAGACGATTAAATTGAGCAGAATAAATTAAATATAACCTGGCATATTAATTATGGATTATGAAATAAATGATGGATTATAACATTTAAAAGATATATGTGCAACAAGGTGGCCACTTGGGGGAGGGACTACTAATCTAGTGTGTGCTACATGCATGAGCTCGAATCCCATTCTCATTGAAGGGCACAGTTTATGCATCAAAAAAAAGTAAAAGTCAGAATCCCATGAATGCTAGTGGCGCCACTGAAGTATCCTTGAGCAAGGACCTGTCCCCACACACTGCTCCCATGGTGCTGTGTCAAATTACATTCAGAGAAAGAATTGTACACTGATCAAATTGTGTTCATGTGTGATTTTACTTACAATTTCTCAAAACAAATGCAGCCCACATCTAGATTTGCAAAAACTGTGGTTAATGAGTAGTGCTTGAAGACCTTAACGAGCTGATGGAGTTGGCTAATTGAAAAGAAACAAGAGAGTTGTCAATTGGAACAATGGATAGGAATATTCAAGTTCTTCAAGAAGCAAATCTAATCCGAATAACGGCAAAAGATTGGTTGTTCAGTGAACTGTGTCGAAAATTCGGTGCAAGGACAAAAAAAAAGGGTTTTAAAAGAAAAACATAAGATGTCAAGCTGTCAAGACAGAAAAAAAGAAAATTGGATGAGTGGAAATGGGAGTTTCTGTCAGAACTGTAGGAAACCTGGTGAATGAGATGAAAGGTGGTTTATGCAGAAAAGCCAAATAAAAACGAGTACTAACACCTAAAGAGAAGAAAACAAGAACAGTGAGTGGAAGGAAATCACTCATGGAGTGTGGATTATTGAATAAGAGTTGTATTTACTGATGAATAAAGAATCTGCATTGGATAAGAGATGAAGCGGAAACTTCTGTCTTATCCAATACAATGATGACTGCCTTAGGAAAGCAAGCACATTTCCACAGTCATTTATGATCTGACTGCTGCATGGAGACCAGGGGAGATAGTACAGGTGTACATCAGATTTTTGAACACTTCTCTTATTCCAATGATGGAAAATAGGTTGGGGGTGATGATAATTTTCGAATGATAATGGTGGTTATTTTTCAGAATGATTATAAATCTTGCCACAGAGCAAAGAGTGTTAAAGCTTTTCCTCAGAAAAGGCCTTTCATCTTAACGACATAGACAGCAAATAGCCCAGATCCCAATCTGAGAGAAATGTTATGGTGGAAGTAAAAATAACGAAATGGTCCATGACAGGGCTTCATCCTGCAAAGCTGATTTTGCCAGCTGCTATTTTAGAAAGCTGTAACTGGTTTGTTTGTGAAATCCAAGCCCCAAAGAGTTAAGGTCATCATAAATGTCCAAAGAGGGGCAACAAACTAGTAACTGGAATGTATTTTATATTGATGGTTCCCATTTTGTTTCCTTCAAATTCAGTGATTCCATAAT
The DNA here is from genome assembly GCA_037832545.1 of Rhabdalestes septentrionalis. Lineage (NCBI taxonomy): Eukaryota > Metazoa > Chordata > Actinopteri > Characiformes > Alestidae > Rhabdalestes > Rhabdalestes septentrionalis. The sequence continues at coordinate 15,424,225 of JBBMFX010000037.1, read as the reverse complement.
TTTTTCTCTACTTGATGTTGATTGGAGCCAGAACGTTCAGCTATTAAACAAAAACTGTTTTGTCGTGCCTGTGATTTGTTTATTTGCTATGATGTAAAAAAGATGGGTGAACATTCTTTAAATGTGGGGATTCCATTGTTTATGCCAGGGATTGTACTGTACTATTGCAGCCAAGACCTTTTCAACTAAAATACTTCACAATCCTTGGTACACTGTTAGAAAAATGCACTGTGCATATGTACATTTTATCACCAAATTTACTACAGTGTAATAATGCTAAAAAATGGCCTTTTATTCCATAGAGGCCATGAGTTTAAAAGGTACACTAAAATCACTACTATAGAATCAATGCATGTGCAGAGGACTATGGTCTGTATATGTTCCTTAAAAGCACTGAAGAACCCTGAGTGTATCACTCCTGTGGAAGTGTTTACACCCTTCAAGGTTCAGTTTCCTCCTGAGAGCGAATGGAAAATGGCAATTTATTCCCAGCAGTGCATTATGAAGTGAATGTTTTCCTGTCTAGTGTGTAATAGACCCTGGTACGAGAATAGAGCTCTTACCCTGCACCATGAGCTCAGCCACAGACTGCCCTCCATTGGTCTTCACCCGGTAGTGACCACAGTCCTCCTTAGTGACCTCATTTATGATGAGCACATGTTTGCAGCCATCCTTCTTGAAGCGATACTTGAAGGCCTCATCTCGAGTGAGCTCCACTCCATCTTTTTCCCTGAAAAATTCAGATCTGGCCTGAATCAAGACTCAGTTTTGCTATATCTCTGGTCATCAATGTCATCTTAAAGTGACAGTTTGGCTAAATAAATTCTTAAGAGCCAATCTAACAGTTTTCCCCTTATGGTTTCAAAGACATAGGCCGTGTTCCTCTAATACTCATTAGATCTCCATTAAAAAAGTTAAATAAACAACTTCAAACAACAAACATCAACTACATCTGAGAACTTGAGGATTTCTATTGCTCTCTAGCTTTAGATGTAATGGGATGATTATGTACATTTGATTGCTCAAGTTTTAAGCCTAAAGTTTGTCAATGTGTCATAACTCACAGTAAAGTTTCTTGCTATCAAGTTATCATATAAAGATATTTCTCCAAATATGTTGATATATGCAGATCCCCACATTCTCAGTTTCTGGCTACTGGGGTAGTCAGGAGATATGGCCATTTTGGGAGCATGTACCTGCACCTGCATGTACAAAGGTCAGGAAATGACTAGCCAGGAATATTTACAGCTGTTAGTTTCTAAAAACAGAGTTCCATAACTTTTATGAGTGGCCATGAGAAATCAGATGACTAGTGAATCAGATGCCCAACCTGTATGATTTTGTCAGCGACTAGTCACAGATGGTTATAAAAACCTCCTCACGACTCGTCCCCTAACGGTGATTCAAGCCTTAATTTATTAGTGCTCATGAGTCATTCTCATTGTCAGATAAATAAAGCCACATGTTTGAGTCCCAAGTCTGTGATGAGTTGTACGCAGCCTTGATCATTCCTCATTTCCTCTCAGATTTTTCTAATCATGTGTGTATTATTCCACTGTCGAATGTGAACATAGTGGCCCCAGGAAATGTGGGGCCCCTGTCAGGCTACAGCTGTAGACAGTCTTCCTCGGTGGGACTCTGAAGAGCAGTTGCCGTGAACTGACTGTGACTTTCTCATTTCGGCAGAGGACACTGCAGAGGTGCTAAAAGGCTGGCATGACCTTTTCCCGGCGCTGATAATTTACGGAGCTGCCGGGTGATATACGGCCTTGGAACCGGATCAGGTGAAGGCATGGCTCATTCACTCGCTCACTCACACTTGCACACACACACGAACACACACACACACACACACACACACACACATGCACACACACACACACACACACACTCACACACACCAATCCCTCCATCAGCCAGGTTGAGTCAGCCAGACCTGACTAGATTCTCAGCAAGTGACATTTGTGCCATCTACTGGACATCTGTGGAATGTTCTCTGACTCGCGCAAGCCTCTGTTATAACACATGAGATCAGTGTCTACTTTCATGATAGTTACTGGACAGGTACCCTTAATTGAGCAGCAAAGTTAAATAAATTGTAGCCTGTCAGTGAGAACTTGTTTGGAAGTCCAATTTTTGCTTCTTTAATTTAGCCCTGGACCTATGATGGGAACAAACACCAGGCAATCTTTTTCATAAATACGTCTCTCGGTCTTCTTAAACCACATCCAGCTCTTTATTAAGGGGGTGTAGACTTGTGGATGTGGTTCAGGACACAGTGTGACTTAAACAGAAAAAAACAGTAGCCAGTATTTAAGACAACAAGGTCTGTTTTCACAGACAGCCTTAGGAGGAAGAGTGCTGAATCAAAATCGATTTTCTCAACAGTTTTATTATGAAGGAATCTGATTCAGGATAGTTCTGCTTGCTCCATAGGACTGCATACAAGCGTACAGTGTACTCTGATGCATTAGTAGCGGAGTGGACAGGGAAGAATGTGTGATATTGCACAGGTGTGTGTGACAAATACCACTTACCACTTGACCTGGGCTCCTTCCTCAGACACTTCGCACTCAAACTCTACTCTCTCTCCCTTCATCACCATCTGATCTTCAAGATTACGCAGTATCATAACAGGAGGCTCTGAGGAAAAGATTGTGAAAGAGAGAAAGAGCAGAAGGAAGTGCTTCAAAACTACTGAGACAAATGAGCCAGCATCCACAGCATCCATTCTCTCTTGACTGATCACTCCTGTCCTGTCATAATGCAGATTATGGACAAATCCTCATCCTGCCTCGTCGAGTACCTTTGACGAAGAGCTCGGTAAAGCTTTTCTCGTCTCCCACCACACAGGTGTAGGCAGCATCATCTGCCAAAGAGCAGTTGTTGATGGTGAGGAAGCGTGTGTTGCCTACACTCTCGAAGATGTACCTAAAGAGCAAGAGAAAGAACCTCAAAGGCAATTCCAACATTTTCCTTTAGGTGGAGACAAAAGCTCACTGCACAAAAGGGGTTTGCGAAATGTATTGTAACCAGGTTGACTTTTTACAGCTGGATTTACCAAAAAAAACCCAATATAATAATCACAATAATGTTCCTATATATGATGTTACTATAGAAGATAAAAGTATGAGCT
>JBBMFX010000037.1:15398741-15419427 GCA_037832545.1 Rhabdalestes septentrionalis | reverse complement strand
GACATGCTGGTATCATGAACGTCACAAGCAAAAAATAAAACATGGACATATGTGGTTCCAATGTGCTTTGTTGCTATTTATTGCTTTAAATACTATTCCTACCAAGTCATAGTCCAGACGGTGTGAAATGCCTAACTCATGGACTCAGACAAGACCTCATGGACAGACCCTTGGACGGCTTATCACTCAAGGTGTGACTGAAGGACCCATTCTTTCATGCACAGACAAGCTGGGGCCACTTACTTGCTAAAGTTTTCAGTTCGGCAGAGCAGAGAAGTCCATCCATCCACAAATACATGATATGGTTTGGAGAGAAGAATAAAGAACATTTTGTTATCAATTAATTTGATTCATTCCATTGCAGTGCATATATATGACACAGAATGACTGACATATGCACATTTCTTTTCAGCTGGCAAAACGTTTTCAATTGTAAAATGTGTTTTTGTAAGTACATTTTGAGTTCATTGAATTTTCGCATGACAAGCTACCTTCCTGTAGGCTGGATCTCCTGTCCGTTTTTCAGCCATTTCACTTCCGCATCAGGATTGGCCACTTCGATCTGCAGCTTGATCTTATGTCCCTTTTCAACTTGGTAGGCCGGATCCAGTTTTTTGAGGAAAGCTGTGAGAGAGAGACATCCGCATTTATCTGTGAAATGTCAGTGCTCAGTGTTCAAATGATACACTGAGATGATGCACATTTATTTATGATAAAGTTAATGAGGGCAACCTTCACTCTTCTTCTCTTCCTTCTTCATCTTCTTTAGTCTCTTTAGCATGCCCCGCAGGTCAGTGATGCCATACTGGAAGGCAATCTTCTCATACTCTGTGGGCTTAGCCTTGTTGAGGATATCCCACACATCCACATCAGGGTCATTGCTCACTTGAACCATCCTGAGGTCAGAAAGAAGGAGAAACTAGTCATTCATAATCATGAGTATAGTTACACTTAGAGTTTAGTAAATCCCTAAATATTATATTCAAATTATACCTAATATAGCAGATAGATACACAATGAGTTTGACTTGTCAATCAGACCATAGGTAACTGCTTTCGAGGTTTTTGTCAGAAATAGCAATGGCACAAATCCGACAGCGAATAGAAGAACAGCAAACATACATGATATATATATTATATACAAAGGATAGACAGAATTCTTACCGTTGACTACTTTTTAAGAAACTGCTGCACTTATTCAGAGGTAGAGACCAAGGCAGGACAGAACAAACCACAGCAGATTAATGCACACAATACAGCACTCAGTCATCCATAGCACTCCTCTGCCTCACCGTGCCAGTGTACTAAGACATAATGAGAGTCCTATATGCTAAGGGAAATGCAGTTTTGGCCTGTTAATAAGTTTTACGTCATTGGTTATTAAGTGTAGTTCTGAAAGTTCTTGTGGTTAAAGGCTGTAATTCAGTCTACTACTAGGCCCAAAACTGGCATATGTTATGTTTGAAGACAAATTTGTTTTTCGATATTGTTGATGACACAAAGTGAGATTATATAGTGATTTTGAGAGATTTACACACTTTTGGGAGTATGTATGTTAGGTAAATCACATCCTTTTTTCAGTTTGTGAGATTAATGAGATACACTATATAGACAAAAATATTGGGACAAACCAATTTTTCAGGGTTTGGGGTAGACCTATTATTTACCATGTAACATTAACTCCGTATTAAAGCCTATGTATTCAAACGTAATGTCATTGAAGTCCCTGTTGGTGTAATGGTCAAGCATCCCAAAACTTTTGTTCATATAGTTTATCTATACCAGAAATAAACGTGACTGTAACAAAGTGCCACTTTGTCTTTGCCACAAAATATAGCATCTTTGTATGCCATTAGAGTGCTCAACTTGTGCTCAATAGTGTCACGTGAGGGTGCCCCCTACAGGAATGGAAGACTGAGAATTGTTAGCAATGTTGATCTATGATTAAACAGGTGGTTAAAGCACACATGCAGATAACAAACTATACATGCATTCACAACGCATTCAGTCACTTACTCTCTACAGACCGATTGTCACATACAAAGTGGAGATGAGACAAAAACAACAGAAGACATGACACACACATCAGTCCACTTTGTCTTCAGATTTATTCATTGTTATATGGAAATATTGAAAAATCTGAATACAGTTTAAATCCCTGAGATTTAAACATAAATGACTGGTGATAAGATGGTGGAAATGAAAGTTGCTAGATGACAGTAAGTATGGAATATGACCAGATTCATGCAAATAAAAAACGGATTGTGCCTCAGTTCTCCAAAAGCACTGTAGCAGTGTTCCTGAGAGCACACAAAAATGTGCTCACTCTACAATAAACCGGTATGTTACAATGTTTGAAGGAAATTTGGCTCAAGGTAATCCATTGCTTGGAAAAACAATTTTTTCTCCATATTATTTTTACCATGTGAGTAATTGAAAGATTTGGAAGCATTATTGTCAGCAGACATCTTTTGGTGATGTTGTAGACTCACCTTTTTTTGAGCAAAGCACTGAAGTCTAGTTCTCCAGAGTCATCAGCTCCATCTGTGCTACTGTAGGGTGAAACCATCAACCATAATCCATAGTCAGAAAAACTTCTGCAGTTTGACCAAATCTAATCTAATTTCCACTATTCATCCCTAATGTAGCCCTAATCAGGAGATGTTTGCATCTTCAGTTTTACATGAGAGGCAAAGGGCTAATGTAGCCAGCAGGTAATTGAAAGGCAGCATTACAGAAATTGCATGATTAAATCATCGTCCATTAAACTAAATAATTTTTCATCATATACAAATATCCCCTGATTCCTCAGCTATGTTTGGAAGAAATTGGGAGAAATTAGACTTTTCTCTGAACCATCAGTAAACTTAACATTAGTACACAAACCTGTGTAATGTCAAAGAAAAATGTTTGTGAACAAATGTTGTGTCAGACACGGTAACAAATGCATTCCAAGGCATAGCACTATACAGTACAGATACATATTGCACTGATGTATAGAAGTGCACAACATAAATGATTAGTGCATCCATAGGAACCAATCTTCTGTTCTGATCTATGAAGCCAGCTGCTGTCAGCGTTTGTTGTTGAAAGAGGCCTTTGTTGGTGGACATCAAAGGTTAAGTCTCAGACCTGTGTGTAGACTTGTGGGGTGAAGTGGACCGTAAACACTTATGGAATACATACCGAGCCCCGACTCTGATCAAAAGCCTGGGCTGGTTATAGCAAGACAACAAACGCTAATCTCTGCTCAGAATGTTCTCTGTGATCGCAGAGGGCTATCAGGATTTGAAGGATAACGCATGTGTGTGTGTGTGTGTGTGTGTGTGTGTGCGTGTGCGTTTAAGAGCACCCCAGCCGCTTCCCTACACATGCACCCGCTCCCCTGAAGAGAGTGTCTGTCTTAAAATGCTGTATTATCGAGACTTAGCTCTCCGCCGCCAGTGAGACAGTGAGGAGGGGAAAAAAATGACACGGCGAGAACGTTTGTGCAACTGACTCCACTGATCTTCACAAGTTGTCAGTCACAGGGAAGAGAACGTAAAACACATGATTTCAGATATGGGTGAGAAATTGCTCATGTCTAGGAAGAGCCACCAAGGAAGAAATACCTCCTAGCATTAAGTGGCCCATAATGTCTTAAAAGCGAATTCTGTTCATCTATAGAGTTTATTTAAACTTTTGAAGCTGAAAAACAACCAGGGTTGTGATGCCACAGCCATAAATCCTTTTACATATGACCACAAATCAAGCCAAAAGCTGTTTATCCTGCCTTTTCATAATGACTTTATATGTGCTGTGACTACAGAGTGGGGTGCTTATGAGAAGCATTGCCACTTTCTAAATGAATGTATCACCGAAAAGCAGTTTTTTATATAATCGTTAAAACATACGAATTTACCATAAAAAATGGTCTGTTTAAAGGATGTAAACAGGTTGGAATGGGGTCTTTTAGAATGCTTTATGGTTGTACAAAATTAAGGTTCAAATATAACCAAACCACAATGAAAGGTTGATTTGGACAAATATGGGCACTTTAATTGCACTGCCAGCATGTTTATTTGTCCAATAGAGCTAGCTGGCATACATATAAAATCAGGCCATGGGGCCAAAAGCAGCCTGTAGACAGAATTTAACTAGCCTGCATTGTCTATCTTAGAATAAAAAGTGGCCTATAACATACCATAATTTTTATATTTACCTAATTGTGACTGCCTTTTGTAAATTAACAATATGCTGTACTACTCTCTGTAAGGTAGCATAACTTTAGTCTTTATTCATTTACCCATAATGCGTGTTTCAGAGATGATGCTTTGTCCAAATTATTGAACAATGCAGTATTTTTCACTCACTGTTGATATTATTAGCATTTATTGCACTAACATCTTTTACTAAATAATGGTATTACTATTACTATTATTACTAATACTTACTATTAATACTACTACTACTATTACTACTAGGTTTAAACATTCCTGCCACAGAGGATGTGGTCTTGAAAGCTAGCTAGTATAAACTTATCTCTGAGACTGCACTTGCAAAGATCAGCAGAAAGGGAAACCATATTCACTCAAAGGTCCAACACTTCTTATAAGCCAATAAGGAGGGTTGAAATGCTGTCCTCATGGGAGGATTGGTTAGAGGAGAAATGAACGTAGCTGTGAGAAAGACAGAGAGTGAGAGAGAGAGAGAGAGAGAGAGAGAGAGAGAGAAAGGAAGAGAAAGACAAAGAAAGAGAGAGAGACAGGCAGGAAATTCAAGGCGAGGCTGGAGGTTACACCATCCTAAGGGAGTGACTCACAAAGGGACATACATCAATGATATGAGTCAACCCTCCTTAAATGTTCCCAGACAGAGAGATAAAAGTGAAGACACACTAGAAGGAATGAAAGAAAAACAGGAAGGAAAGGAAAATGGCAGCAAAATCATCAAAGGACAGAGAGAAGAAAAGCATGTCCTCCTTTTGGGTAAGAAATTGGTTGATTGTCTCGTGACCTTAAGTGTATGAATATGCCCTGTGCCATTGCAGCAAACCCCATAAACTACCTGCCAGATCCTGATATCTTCTTACTGCCTGTAGAAACACTCCTGAGTGATCAGGATGCCCAAGCAATGAGATTATTAAACATCAATTCCACTTTTGATACAACATTTTATATGGTAACATACTAAGGTACAGTGCAAAAGTCAGAAACCATAAGTTATGAATTCATGAGCATCATGGAAAAAACAGAAAACTTGTGTGAAAAATTACATAGAAACCCCAATAAAACAAAAAAATATCATCACGTTTCAGTGTTTTGTGGATCTGTCTTCTGCCAGCTTCCATTCCTTTCAGCAACCTTGATTTCAGCTACTTATAAACAAGTCCGTATCCTGAAGCTGGTTGGACCTCTTTCCTTTGTCCAGGTTCAGTTTTCTTAAGAAAATTGTTTTTGTCTTTGTCCTTTTCTTTATAACTCATTCTTGAATAGCTACAAGTCCTTTCTGACCCAAAGTGTTGAGGTGTCTTGTCACAGTTGAAGACTTGGCAGATTTACTTCAGGTCTGACACGAGAAGGAAGCTTGAAGAGGAATGTACTGTTTTTCTGATGAGGGCAGTTGGCCTGATGGTCTACCAGGTTGTTAATACTTCAAAAAAAAAAATTGAACTCCAGTTTTGGAAACTTCTCTTTTTTCACATGTATTTCCACATATTTTTCATTTATTATAATCTCAATCTCAATTTAGATGCATGTGAAAAAGAATGTACTTTATCTGAAAAGGAAAATAACAGTGACACTTTTTTGCTTTTAAGATTGACAAGATCTAGCAAACCAATAAAGAATGGACCAATAGATTTTATAATAAATTTGGCATTTGAGGGTTTGTTTGGTTTTTTTTTTCTGTTGAGATATAGGTTGTTTTTTTTTTACACTTTTAAATGAACAAACAATATTATGTGGAGGTTAAATAAAAGAAAAGGTGATCTCTGACTTTTGCACAGTACTGTATATAACAATTTATCACAATGCTCATGACGTATATGGTATATTGCTTAAACTTCATTTTTAAAAAAGAAAAACCAGCACTTACGTGCGTCTGAATGCTGTACGAATATCAAACCCCTCTACTGCTTGTGCCTCTGTAAAGAAATAGAGAAACGCTTCATCTCCTAACTTTGTGTCTTCTGTTGGTTCAGGGGAGCACAACTTTGGTCGGGGTCCAGCATGGTTTCATGATTTCCACGCTCAAGCTCTTTTAGTCAAGGACACAGTTGTAAAAAGTGGTGTTTTGAACCTGTGACTTGTGGACATCGAGTTCACAGGCCAGTGTTTTGCCCACTACCACTTTGCTCTCCTGATATAACTGTGCTCTCCTGACACAACTTTGTAATCAGTGTATTAGAGTTGCATTTTGGTCTTAGCAAAACTATTGTGACAATCACAAAAGCACAATATTCACTCAGGGGGGAACACTTCAGTGTTTTGTAGTGTTTTGCTACAAAACCCCAAATATTCTAGCAAGTAATACTGCATCATTTTACTCTTAAACGTGATTTCTTTTAGTGACATAGATGTAATAACCGGTATTTTAGAGCTCACCGTGCACAGCCAGCTCAAAATTACAGCTGTCAAACTTGTCCCTGGATGAAACCTCACACCGGTAACCGCCAGCAAAGTTGGCCTTAGCTGCAATGATGTTCATCTCAAAGGTGTATACCTGCAAAATCAGGGAGCAGTTTACAAATGGAACTTCAATTATGTAATCCAGCATGCTGACTGCTGACTTTTGACTTTTTTGTGTATAAAATGACCATAAATGCACAATTACAATTATGGGGCAGTACTGTGAATATATTGTTGCATTCGGCCCTCAGACACTTCTGTCTCTCACAATATTGAATGATATCAGTGTTTGCATACTGAAGCATAGCTACATTTATACACATAGAACAGAACAGCCATATTGTGGCCAGAGCAGACCTTTGTGCTGCGGTCATAGTGTTCCTTGAGCTGCAGGTGTTTGCCTGACTTGCTGGCCAGATCCATCCACTTCCCTTTGAACCATCGAACTGTGGGCTTCTTCAGCAGAGACTCACCACATACCTTTGCCACAAAGGTGATATTCCCATCTGTAGAGGATAGAAAGAGCACTTTCTGCAGCTTGTTTTTTTTTTCACACTGCATGTCGCACTGCATTATCTCTGCATTTTTCACACTGTCTGCTGTTTACGTGTAATCACACTTTCCCAAGAGAAGCATCTCCATCAAGAGCTGAAAATACATGGAGATGCCCACATCCCAACTGGTCTCGTAATGTGTAAAGGGATCAAACTAGACTGATAAGTTTGTACTACCAGTTCTCATCAACTGTCTAACTTTTCAAAACTTGCATGTGCAATTTAAAATGAGATGTAAATGTAGCTAAAATAGCCATCACTCACCCACTGTCACCTCCCCGCTTTGAGGCTTCTCAGTAAAGAGGCCAGTCAGATCCTGCCGGGTGTCAGGTTGATGGCTTTCAGGATGGTCTGGTGAATGAAGAGACAGATGTTAAGAATTAATACCTAACTGATTTATTTGTTCTGATTTAAAGATGTTTATTTCTAACAATAAATTTAGTAGATAATAAATAGTGATAGCAGTAGTCATATCAATAATAATCACTGGATGTGTATTTTTAATCCAAGAAAGAATAAATTAATTTACCATCATGAGCTCCAGTGTCTGGGGCTTGACCATTGGCCTCTGAAGTTTTGGCTGGTTCTGCTGGAGCCTCTTGTGGGGCATCTGATGGAGTATCCGCAGGGGGCGCTGCATCTGGAGGGGTCTCTTTTGCTGGAGCTTCAGCGGCTGCTTTTGCCGATGCTTTGACTGGAGAACATTACAGGAAATGTCATGCAATTTACTGAACTGAATGACAGCCAGTCCAAAGTGCCACAGAAGCATGGCCCGTACCAGTAAAATGGTGCTGAACATGCAATTAGCAACTTTTCCACCTGCAATAAGTACCCTGAAACTGTTGAAGCATCCAAATCCTGAACGAGTTCACATACTTATTCAGCAGTGATGATTGGATTAAAATATCCTAGATATTCTCTTTCTAAAGAATGAAGGGAAAAAATAATTCACCAATGCTTCAAAAGAACTGATGAGTAATTATACCATAGAAACCCCCAACTAGATTTGATATGACTGCTAAATAAAGCCTCTGAAGTATTTAAAGCTTAAATATGTCAGCAATGGTTTGAACTCTTCTGTTATCAGGTTTTCCACGAACACCACCTCCTCATGCTGTCAAGTGCCTCTTAGGGGAGCAACCTCTAGATCCAGAGGTGAAGGTCACTGGTGTTTGGAATGAGCTGTGGCAGGAAGAGGTCTGGTATTCATGGTTCACCTCATTGCAGGCTTTTTCTGAGAACTGGCCCAGAGAGACATGAAAATTTCACTTGTTTTGTGTCCACAGAATCAAAATAGGTACAACTCAAGATGTGCATTGATTTCTCAATAATTTTAATAAAACGGGCCAAAAAATAGTGCGAATTCTGTGAAGCGCTCGTGGCTGTTATATAAGCAAAATAGTGCAGTTTTAGAGGGAGTTCCACACAGTGCACACTGATAAGGGTCAAGGTGTGATGGTCCAAAGCTGGAAGACGTCGCATAGAGTGAAGTGTTGATCAACCAGCATGACAGTGATGCGCTCAGGATACAAAGTGCAAGTGTGAAACCCACCTTCTGCTTCTTTGACCTTAAGATCAAATTTCACTTTTGAGGCCCCAGCGATTACAGCATACCCTGCTGCATCTTCTGGGGCAGCATTGTTTATGGTGAGGGAGTGCTTGTTTCCCTCTGCTGATATTGCGTATTTGTCACTGGATGTGATGTCTTTAGAATCCCTTCGCCATCTTACTTTGGCATCGGCTTTCTCTGTCTCAGCTTCGAAAACCACTTTCGCCCCAGCCTCAACAGTCTGACTTTTTGGTTTCTTGATGAAGGCAGACACTGGGTAGGCAGGGATGAGATGTAAAATGTTTTGATATGTGCAATAATTCCTCATGTCCATGACTTTCTGAAGTGGGTTGGTTGTGGGGAAATTATTTAAATCAAGGAAGTTTCAATAAACATACAAGCCAATTAAAAAGGATCAAGAGTATCAATAAGAAGAATTGGTATCGATTAGCAATATAAGTTTCGATATCGGTATCAATGCAATCCTAACTATACAAGATGGACACTTATTTTATACAATTATGGAATTTTGATAGACACATCTGACACAAAAATGTTTTACAGTATGGTGTAAAATTCTTAGGCATCTGTGAAAATAATATTTAAAATCTGTTGAGCAATGAGTGTTTTTTCACTTAAATATTACTACAAGCACTTGGAACTGATCAGCCCTGTCCATTACCACAACAAACTATAAAACAAAAATCATCTAAATTCAGTCTGGTGTTGTATGCAAATGACTTCTCTTCTCACTAGCTGTCTCAGGTGGCAGGGTAGAGCCAGGGGGTGTGGTCATATGATCAGTATCAACCCTACAAGTTCAAGTTTTTAAACCATGTGCATGTGCCAGCCTGGCATGTCATTACACAGAAATGTGCAAACCAGAAACACGCAAATTCCCTTTGGAAGTAATTCTGTTTACCACCAAGAAAAAAACCACTAGATTTCTTCCTGGTAAAAGAGCTATTGGTGGTTAGAACTTGCATTTTATAGCAGCTCCCTGGACTAAATACTAAAAGCTGAAGATAGTTGATCCTCAGAACAGACATTTCAGTTATTACACTTGGCTAAAAAGAAAAGTCCTGTTGTGAGCAAATGACGTTGAAGGATTATTTCCCCTCCAAGGGTCAAAGTCAAAGTCAAAGTAAACATTGTTGTCTCAGCTATATACATGTATACAGTGAGACAGGAGGTGTAGCTCCGGATTTTCCAGAATACAAAAATACACATAAACATATGTGCAAGGATTATGTGTAATTAATGCCAGGGTCATTTTTAACACCCAAAAATGTTCAATATAAAACAAATGTAACATGGGCCCAGACTTAGGTCATATTATCCACCAAAACAGTGGTAACATCAACATAAAAGTATTCATCACTAATAAATCTTTGTGTACACTTTTGATTAAATATGTATAAACAGCCGTAGCAATAGTGAAAATCAAGAGGCCAGGTTAATGGATGTAATTACAAAAATCCTAGCATTTCACATTTTTTTACATAGTAGATCTACAGCAGTGTACAGTAATGTACATGTGTATCTGTTACAGTAAAAGCCTGAGCTATCAATAAAATAATGGTTACATTAAGGAACTGACTGCAGAGCCGACAGAGCAAACCATGCAACTTCTTTATCAGTCTGCATCGTTGAAAGATCTAACAAATAAATGTTTTAAATTTAGAACCTAAGACTGAATATTTTTCAAAGCCTCTCTGGATGAAGGATAGAAAGTTAGTGACGGAAGGATGACAGGGACCATGAATTGAATATGTAACCAAAATAGCCTTCTGTGTAAGCCCAATAAAGAGTAATTCATTTGAATGAAAAAGTTTAATGATACATTTAGCTCCTTGGTATTGCAATCGCGTGAAGACTGGCCTGCATGCAAATACTGCAGATTTGCACATCATTGTCGTAATGTACCTTGCAATACATTTTAAGGGCTAGTTCTGCCTCATGAAGTCAGTTCATGCAATGGAACTTTTAACATTGTGGTTCATCTATAACCTGTGAATACCAGCAATGAAAATATTCTGTTTTAAACTAGGGTTGGCACAGTATCTCTTTTACATGTCTGATACTGATACTGATTTTGTAGCCTTGAGGAACAGTCGATACTGAAACCAATTCAGTACTCTCTTATTTCTTTTTTTTTAAACAAATAAACTGTTAATAAATTTTTTGTTTGGATGCACATTGAGTCCAAAGTGGCTCTTTTTTATTTCATTATGGTGTTATACGTGCATTATAAAATGTTTCTAAACCCATATAGTGCAAAATACGTCCATAAAGGAATTCTACATAAATGGCTGAATCTGGATGCATAAATGGCTGCATAAATGGCTCTTGTAGGACATATTATCTACTATTTATGTTCAGGAGCCAGTATTTTATTAGTGCACTATAAGGATAGGGAGCCATTTGAGACACAGCCTTGCTGTTTGTGTTACTCATGTCCAGTATTTCTCTTTATGGCATGTTGCTCAATGTTTGCTTAAGCCTTTTCGTGACAGTTAAGGCTTTTTCCAGTATCCTGATATTTAACAGCTAATAGTTCTACCGAGTCTAAAGCATTATCAGGGTTACAGGTGAAACAATAGCAACAGCTGCAAAATTATTTAAAGATGTGGTGTGGATGAAAAAAACTGCACCAGCCAGGATGACCACTGGTCCCAACTTGGAGCCCACCCTATATACTCGTCTGGTTCCTCTTTTAATCGTCGCCTATATTTGGGTCTTTGTGTTTATTTCCAGCCAAACTTCAAGAAGAGCTGGGTCAGGGGTTGCAGAATGGCTTAGACTGCTTTTAAATATACACAAAACATATTGGCAGTTTAGATATTTTAATTATAAGAGCTATAATTGAGATATAGCCATTTAATTTGTCTTTTTATTGCCCAGTATCACTGCTGAATAGTTGCAGGGAGAATAAAGTGTAGAAAAACTGGACCCCTTCGCCCAATGGTTGTGATGGGAAGTGTGAGAACTGGGATCTCATTTAACAAAATGAATCATTTTTACTCAAATCATTTGATTATTTTGGTCATTTTGTTTTTTCTGCAAGCCTCTGGGGATAAAGAACCCATAACTCTGTTTGTAGCTCTTGTGTGAGTGAAGACACATGGTTTGCTTGACTTGGTAGAGTGTAATATATATGCAAATTTCCTCTTTTTTCACACATTATTTTTTCCCAAGAAGCTTTGACTTTCAAGTTATTGATTACTGCTTTTGTTAGAATGCTCCCAACATATAATTTGGGATTTCTGTCATGTGTCGACATCCAAGGCTACAGCTTCAAACTTTCTGGATCAATTCTTGTCATTGCTGACATTCTGAAGTTCAATGACTGGTAAGTCTAAATTAATAAACCGACGATATCTGTGCACCTTGCTCAAGGCTACCTCAGGCTACCAAGGCAACCACTAGCTGTCCTGGGATTCAATCCCATGACCTTCAGATCATATTGGGAATAAATAGTCCAGTTGGCACAATCTAATTGGAGATAAGTTGGAAATGTTGATTTCAGTAAATTCATAAACAGAAGCACAGCACACTCACTAAGTAAATGATGTGCCTGATTGCAAGCAGTGGCTTGGCATTTTGCAAAATAAACATGTTCTTTTTGCACCAAAGGCAATTTATGCTTGGTGAATATTTATGTCACATCCTCATAGCGACCAACACTTAGAAAACGGCTCCCTATCTATTGTTCTGCTTATAATTCCTTCAATGTTAGAAGAACTTTTTTCATATGGCAACAATGATCAATTCATAGTTAGACACTGGGTGTTGAGGAGCTTCACAATGTAAGACGTGTGTGTGATTTCATATGAACTGATCCATCCTAAACCTGAACCACAATGACACGAGACTGCTCCGCTGCTTTACATCTGTGTCATTCTCAGACATTTCTGTCGGTCAGTTCAACCCTGGTTATTTTCTCTCTCATATTATCAGCTATAAAAGTGGTCTCTGACCTCCTGAGAGTGGATTGAACCCCATGTGTTGGGACCCAAGTGTTCTAGTGAGCAGCGTCCCACCACCAACAAAAATACAAACATGACTCTTGGGCTAATTACCACAACAACTACAACCAGAGTTCGTATTTTATAACATTAACAGTTTCAGTCATAAAGGCAAGGGTTAATAGATATAATATAGAATAATACTAACATTCGAATATACATATTGTTTTTTGTAAATGCGTAACAATGACAGGAGCACATAGGCACAAGAGAAATGGGTTAGGCCAGGACATGATATGAAAAATGTGAATTATAAGGGACAATTTTTGATTCTCGTACTAGTACAGGTTACCAGGCTTATTTGAAAAGATACTAGTACAATTTAGATGATCCAAATCATTTTGTTGTTTAGAATGTTAGAAAGCGCTTACTTGGTGTTAAACACCATCTTATGAAGATTCCAATAAATGCTATTGGAAGGGTGTTGTTTAAATATAGTAAATATACGTTTAAACTACAAAATATTATTAACATAATCATCATCATCATCATTTAATCTACTGTATTTCAGTACTGTATTGTATCTGAATGGGTTCAAATAGATAATGCATATGCCCTTCATTAATAAATGCGCTCTAAGAACCGGCACAGTGACCCAGCCGCACCAACTGTGAGAGGGATTAACTGGGCTCTATTTCGGTTGTTGGCGAAGCATTGGAAGAATGATTTCGTGCTCTCCTCTCAGTCCCCTGCTATTCAAAAACTGTGGCGGTGTCCCCACACTCATTTGTCCCCCCACTTCAGACGGGTAGAACAGATGTGTGAGGTTGGAAAGAACAAACGACCGCTAAGATGTCAACATGGCAAGCCATTTTTCTGAGGTAACATGTAGCAACCATGTTAGTTTGGATGTTAAAGGTGTCTTCTGTAACCCACTCTATGAGGACAAAAGCTATAACTGCCTCCGCTCTCTTTGGAAGGCTTTACGCATGATGTTGGTGTTTCTGTGTAATTTTGTGCCCATTCATTCTGTAGAGCATTTCTGTAGAGTTCAAGCACTGATGTTGGAAGAGAAGGTCTGGCTCTAAATCTCCTTCCAGTTTGGGGCCAGTCAAGTTCTTCCACTGTGAATCTCATCTGTGTTCATGGTTGTTGTACAAAATATCTTGGTCTGCATTATGATTGTCCTTCACTGGAAAAAAGGGGCCTAGCCCAAACCCTGCTAAACAGGTGTGTCCCAGTACACCTGTCTGCATAGAGTATCGGCACATAGTCTATTTTAACCAACACTCCTGTTTGAAAGTAACAGTTTGAACAGTTGGATATGCAGTCTTACACCAGAAGGGCACCCTCTTTGTCTCCTTTGATTTAATGGCATTTTTGTCCCAGAGCAATGGGGCCAAGATATGTGGATGAGAGATGGATAGCAGTACAATGGACACTTATCGGTCACCTGAGTCCACAGTGAGGAAAGACAGGCAGGGCAGCTATTGCGTACTCGAAATGGTGATAGCTTGTGCTGAAGAGAGTTTAAAGTTGGTGCTGATGGATATGTGACACATCTGAGCACTGAGGACATATCCCCTTTCAAGTATACCCTGAAATGATCAGTCATGACGTCAGATTTGACCTCTGCACAAAAGTGTTTTGTGTGTGTGTGTGTGTGTGTGTGTATGTGTGTGTACAGTCTAATGTAGGAGATGAAGTTAGGAAAGAAGGAAGTTCTTTTAAGAATGAAAACCTCTGGACAAGAGAGAAAGAGAGCAAGAGGACGGAAACTTGATAGATTACAGGATCTCCTCACTAAGTCCAAATCACTTGTTTGGATCACTGAAAGTGACAAAGTAGCATAGTTCAAATGCTGGGGGTCTTAACACACAGCTCCACAATGGATCATCAGGGTGAGCAAGGGACACGTGGTATGATCTTGGGTGAAAACACAACATTCCGTTGGTCCCAGTGTATTACTGGTAGAGAAATGTTTACACAGTGTAATGTAACTAAGAGCTGGACTTGTATGAAGCTAAAAGTTTGGCATCAGTCCATAATACCTGGCTTTGTCCTCTCAGTTTGAATGCTACATGTCAAGAGGCAGACTGGGAAAGACCACTAAAAACAGCTCTTAGGGGGGAGTGGGGCAAAGCTGGGGTAAAATATTACAACGATGGATGTAAATATACTTATAAAAGCTCAGTGTACTCTTAGATGTAGTTCAACAGGTTCAAGTAGAACATCATTTTGGTCTTGTATTCCCGCAGAACAATGAAATCTATTCGATTTTTACAGCAACATTCTCAATATTGACTTTCAAGGTTATTAAAGTAACTTTTTCATTAAACTTGTTTTTAAGTTGCAGAACTCACTATTCATTTTACAACATATTATAAATAGTCTATAATTATATATCATATAAACAATATAAATTTTGTTTTCTATATGATATTGCTATGGTATTGTAATATCATTGGTATAAAATAGTATTATTATTTCACTCAGCCTCTTGGTGACTGTAAAACCTCTGTTCTGAAATAAATGACTGTCAGTGAAAGATGGCCAGGCTAAAGCACAGCCTCCACATGGCAGGGTTAGTTGTAATACAGTGCAAGACCTTCCAATGAATATAATGATTACTATATTAAAACCGATAAAATTATGCATATATTTATCAAATTATAATATAGATTTCAAAATCTATATTTTAAATGGCTTCATTTCATTGATTTGATGCAAACATATGGACATATTTTTTATGGGAAATCTCACCTAATTCAAACACCATGCATACCTTTATTTAATTGAGTTTGCATTAAGTTAAAGCATCTAGCTGTAACAACTGTTACAAGTACTCCCTCTATGTGTTACACTTCTAGTTAACCCTGTTAATGGGGGATTTTGTAATGTTAGCACTCACACCTTTGGCTACTTTATCTGGTTGATGGTGGCAACAAATTTGCGTAATACAAAAATATAATAAAAGCTTTTGCTCTTTACAATAAAAGCCACAATTAAAGCTAAAGTCATAAATGTTTCTGTTACAAAGCATATAATTATGTCTAATACACACCTGGCCAGCATTCCATAAAAATAAAAAAAATCCATATAAATCCATATAATCCATATAAAAAATAAATAAACAATAAATAAACAATAGAGTTTTAAATTTAACTGGCTTTAGCCAACAGTAAGTGTGATGCTGGTAACACAATAGCTAATACTTTAAATACTTCCCTCCCAGGGACCATCTGTGCGACCAACATAGATAATGGTGAGCTTATGTTCATGGCAAATTAGACACTGAAACATACACACTGCACTTTGAAAATGTAAAAGTACAGAATGGAGTGATTCGACTCTTTTTTTGCAATTTGACCCCCAAAATACATGTCAGACCATGGATTGTTGGACTTGTCAATAACCTAAGATGACTTAAGCCATAGGTCAAGCCTGTCCAATAAGAGTAGAGGTATGAAGAATTCATGCGAAGCAGTTCTTTCTTTTGGCTTAGATTATTCAATTTACTGCATAATCACACCCATGGCCCTGTCCCTGGGACTGAATACCATTTTATTAGTTGCACTTGTATGAGTCAGCTGTGAAAAAGACCATGTTTTAGGCCATTTGGACAAAATTTGCCCCATAATATAACAGGGAGGGAAAACAGGAATAATGTATGCAAACCCCAAATATATATCATTACTACCACAGTGAAATTAAGTATACCAGCACTAAAATAAATAAAGACCAGACTATCCAGTTTTGTAAAAACCCCTTTCACAAACACATAAATGCCATTACCTGCTTTTTTAGTTGGCTCTGGCATCCTGCTTTCCTGGTTGAGTGTCCCTTACGGGTTCAGACAAACAGGCTTTGTGGATGCCCACAGGGTTTCTCTTTTATGAGACCCCCTCATCTCACCCTCCCACCCACACCCCCATATGTTGTACAATCTAGACCCAGCCCCTTCCCTTCCCTTCCCTTTCTCTTTAACAGATAATGAACACATACCTCAAAACTTCCAAACAACCCCCCCCAACCCACACACGTACACACACAGCCACCAAACCATCTGTTTCCATAACACACAGAACATATATCTGGCCAATCCTCCAACACCTCCTCCAGCTGACAGGACCAGAGAGGCTGGAGAAGAATGGAGGTCGAGAGATGAGGGAGGGGAGGAGGGAAGGCTGCATTTAGTCACTTACCCCAGGAAAGTCTCCACACCTTATTGTTTAAAGTTTTAAAAAATTTTTAAAGAAGACCATTGACTTGTTTGCACACCTGTATTAGAAACAAAAGATGACTCTCCATATATCCAGATCCTGAACTGATCATTGACTTACAAGAGAACACTTCAGGCCAGTCTTAGGAAGTTTGTTAACACTTAAAAGCTTAGTGCTGTAGTCTTTGTCATTTTTGTGGGGTAAATTGATCCAGAACATCTGGAATTGAATGCAGGCACATATTTCGTTTAGTGATGATTACATGTAAATTCTCAGTATAGCTTAGTCCAAGGTGAGGACTCTCTGGAAGGAATGTCTCTTATATTTTCCTCACATTGGAGAGACGTTTGGCTGAAGTAATCTAGCTTACTGTTTTTAAAACTGGCCCTCAAGGACCCATGGAAGTCTACACATCTCTAGGTCCCATTTGAGAATCACTGATCCAGCTATCCGAAGAAATCATTCTTCATGAAATGTTCCCTTGAGTGAGTTCAGCTTTGTTTACTTTAGCTGCCCATACAACTTTCAATGGATGGGTTTCCATTTATTTTTAGAGCAAAAAGGAAAACTTTAGGTATTAGCAATAAAAAAGTTGCGTTATACATGATTCCTTTTGTTGTTAATCACTGTTGATAAGTGTCTTTCAAATGTATGTGATGTATTATAGTTCGTATAATGTATTTCTTTTTCTACAAATAATTTCATGTCTGATGCAACTTGTGTATTCCCATAACATGCTGCTTATGAAATTTTGCTTATTTCATTGAAGTCTGCGTTTTATTATTGCCATTTTATTTCCATCATAACAGTTGTGCAAGGGGTCAGTTCTCTCAGCCAGATTGTACCATTTGATCACTAAGAGTCACAGAATAGAAATCTTTCCTATTGAGTTTAAGCACAAATGTCTATAGCCATTTTTAAAATCATGTATAAGTGCTTTGTTAGAGGGACTCAGGAATAAACATCATAAAACTTGTACAATTTTCATATACTTATATTTTAATACTTTCATTTATTTCATTAGAGCTTTAGTCAATTTTTTTAAATAGACAGAATCTTGACCTTAGTTTTAAAAAATCAATTTGTGTATGGTTACATTCTTAGTGAGGAACCTTGCTTTGGGAAATACCCTCTAGTGTCATTTGCACAGACTGTCTTAAATCGATCAAGTGATTTAGTGAAAAAGCAGTGTTCAACCCAGCCGTGTTTGGTAGAAATTGCCTAATTATAGAGTGAACAGTCAGAGTGCTGTGATGATGGGCTTGCCACACTAAATGTCTGATATATGAATGCCAAGTCCTTTCTCGCTTGCCCCCACTAGCACAAATACCTGGATCTAATCACTGCATATCACTCTCATCTTCCAAGCACTTCGCCACAGTTGCGCCATGCCTTTCCTTGACCCTGGTCTGGCAGGCCCTGGTCACTGGTAGAAGGTGGTCAGGAGCTGCTGGCAGCAGCAGTATACCAGGAATCATGCCTACCTCTCAGGAGGGAGGGGGGAGTGGTGCCGGAGAGCTGCTGTAATGTCTATTTATTACCCCTGAGTCCCACAGCTGGGCTTCTCCTTACCTGGCCGCGATTCCAGGAGGATCAGCTACAGCTTAACTGTAATGAACTGGAAGAGCGTCAGCTACGTGGAACGTCCTGAGCACGACTTTAGCGTGATAGCGCTGTAGAACCAACAGACACCTTAAGCAATGTGCACGGAAACCTGACACGATATATAAATGTGTTCAGTGCAAATATAGCAGAGTTACAAGCACACAATAATAGAATGCAGGCCAGAAACATGGGAATCTGTTTGCTTGTGACTCATATAGACACGTAGACCTCAGAGGCACAGGTCTCACACACAACCAACATGCGTAAATCATCACAGACACACACAAACACAAACATACCAGCACAGGCATGTATTAGCTCAGGGAGCTTTCACCTCTGGCCTTCACCATCTGAAATGACAGCAGTGTTTTTAGAGGGGCCACAGGGCCTTATTTGTGTCTGTCTATGACAGCCCTTAACTTGGTTTATTTTTAATGCTACGACCAGGGGTTCCCAATCACACCAATGTCACACCATAACTGGTTTTGCCGCTTCTTTCTTAGTTTTCTGTGCCATGTGGTTTGTGTTTTGGTTTGCACCTTAATCCCGCCCCTTGATCTTTAAGATTCACCTGTGTCATGTCCATGGTTCCGCTACTACCCATGTGTTCCCTATTCTCACCTGGTATGTTTCCTAGTATGTGACTAATTAGTGTGGATGTGCGAGGCTGTTGGAAGCATGGTGTGACTGCTCCGTTGCTCATTGTCTTATTATAGTGTTTTTAATGTTTTAATTTATTTATATATCGATTGTATTGGATTTTATTTAGACTTTGTTTTATATTGTCATTGTCTCTGTGTCTGTGCAGCCCGCGGGTCGGGTCAGGCCGGATTGGGCCATGATCAAGCATTAGATTTTTTTAATCATTACTTAATTAGCCTATTTGGTTGAGGAGCTATGCCAAATTTATTATAAATATATGAATATTTTAGCAAAGTTAAATTTAGCAGCGCTCCAGCTCCTGCCACTGGCACACATTGCACCGGTCCTGCTTTGCTGTACTGTGCAGAGCTGTACTGTGCAAAGTGCAACATGGAGCTTGAAGACGTGAAGAAGAAAATAAAAACTTAACTTTGAGCAAGTTTGTAGGAAAGTCGGAGGTATGGAACCATTTCCAGCAAGTCGAGTGTGTGTTTAGGAACGCACCCACAGAAACGTGTCCGTATAACGGCCCACGTATTTTTAAAAAAGGTTTAAATCGGGCTCGGGCACATGGTGCATGGGCTTGGGTCGGGTCGGGTCTCATTTTCTGGGCATGATCTAAACTCTAATATGCAATATTAGAAAAACAGTGTTAATGCAGTATACAAAACTGTGGAGCTATTTGGAAAAACTCCTGTAGAAAAGGGTTAGAAACCCAAATATAACAGAAGGATATGGGGATGAAATATGACAGACCAGAATGACAAGTCGACACTGTTGTGGAAATGATCTACACTGTGTTGAGAGGGTGCAGTTTTCACCCAATAGTAAATTACTCAGTCGGAATTCTGAGTATGGGAGCCTCTATAGATGCAGTTTAATGGGGTGTTAACAAGTAGTCTACATAAATCCCCCATTGATTGTAGCAGTTGGTTTCCTAGGACCTCTCTGTGCACAACACACCCAAAACTTTCATTATTGTCATACAGTAAGTGGAGTGCAAATGAATGGATCTGCTCACTGTAGCCGCCTAGTGGTATGGCTTCTCACTGACGGTAAATGAGGCATCCCATCAGAAAAGTGCATTTGAGCCCCGCAGCTTTCCGTGTACAAATTAAGCGAAGTAATCTCAACTCTTTTCAACCTGAAACATACTAATTTAAAGGAAGAAGACAAGTCCTTTATATCAAAAACGTACTTTTGTTCATCTTTTAAACAAAACGGTAATTTTGTCTCAATAGAAACCCATGTGCTCATAAGTTTTGTACATATTAATTAAGTGTAACCACATTAAACATGATCACATATTTGTTTTTTAGAAAAGCTTCTTCTACTACTTCTTCACCTTGTTAAATAGTAATGGGATGAGAATTATCCACTGATATTATTATTATTATGATTATTATGATTATTATGATTATTATGATTATGATACTAACAACAACAACTATTATTATTATTATTATTATTATTATTATTATTATTATTATTGTTGTTGTTGTTGTTGTTGTTCTTTTTTTTCTCCTTAATAAAGAAAT
>JBBMFX010000037.1:15380675-15394977 GCA_037832545.1 Rhabdalestes septentrionalis | reverse complement strand
GTCCTTGATGTTCAGAAAATCAGACTTGTCAGGTATTTTCATGCCCTCAGCATCATTGCTTCTCCCATCATTGATCATTTCTTGGAGCCCTCGATGTGTTTCGCAGAAACTGCATCCAGTTATTAATGTCCAGCACAAAAGCCATTGAGCCTTATTTTTCCCCTGCTGTCTGTGGATGTGCCTGTGTATGTGTGTGTACCCTCTTTGTCTTCCCCAGCCTTTGATTATGGCTTCTTGCTGCACATATGCGAGGATGCCTGCAGGGCTGAGGCTCTGAATGAGTACCTGAGCAGCCGCAGTTACCTGGCCGGCTACGGGCCCTCGCAGGCGGACACGGAAGCCTTTGGGCTTCTCCGCGAGCCCCCTCCTCAGCGGCACGTGCACGCCCTGCGCTGGTACAGACACATAGCCGCCCTGCTGCCCCAAATGAACGGCCAGGCCACAGACACCAGCAGTGAGTAGAGCAGGATGCGAAAGACCCCCTCCCCAACGCTCCTTCGATGTAGTGCCTATGTAGGACGCAGTAGGATGTGATTTGTGACTAGTGGTATAGTTACAACTACAGCTGTGCTTACACTGTTGATGTCATTAGGACATAATAAGGTCTGCACACCTTTGCTAGCCTCCATGAATTGATATTTAGCCAATTTTTAATGTGTGAAATCACCGTAACACTCATCTATTTCACATAACTGATGGTGTCGACACTGATCTCACCAGAGTGATGTTTGCACTAAAGGAAAGGAAGATAAATAATGGGCAGCTGGTTGCCAATATAAACCTCGAGTGCTGAGATTTTGGAGTCTCCAGGAGACTGTTGGAAGCTACCAGCACAAAACGAACCCACCTCTTTTAGTATCCTGTCTCAATCTGTCACTTTCAGTTGTGCTCGTCTTTTCCATTTTGATTGTGGGGTGATTTGCCAGAATCCTCCTTCATTCTGTAAGTAAAGAGTGTGTTCTCCTATCTACTTCTTGAAAATAAATTCCACTCGTACTGGTAATGACGATAGGCAGCTCGCTCAGATACTTTCACTTGCAGAAACTGTTCTTTCTACAGCTTTGTGTTTCCTGTCAACAGCGATTGCATCATGTTCATCCCGGTGCACATTTCTGTGTCTTCCATTGTTGTACCTACCTTGTGCAAAGGGCATCCCATAATCAACATCAACATGCACGTTGCCGTTTATCTGAGCAGTCACTTTAATCCATTCAGTCTTTGCTCCTGATTTAGTATTATGAAGTACTGACTGGGTATTTGAGATATATGATGAGAACTACCTTTAAATACTGAGCGTCCATGAGGAGCGGTCTGGCAATAATGGTGCAAACGTAAACACACATAAAATCACTATTTACTGCATTAATATTATTTATATACATTGTAATACTAGCTTTTAAAAAACAGATACTGCTCAGCTAAACACGTTTAAAATATCATTTTCTCTGGTGTCTAATTCTTTTTCACAGTACTTTAGCTGACAGTCACCTCCATTCCCACGGTCACTTATTCACCATTTTAAAGTCAGTAGATTCAGATGAGTTCATTCAGTCCAATTATTTTTGTCTTTCAGCAAAGGGAAAGAGGGTGCAGCCTCCATGGTCTCCCCCTGATGGGACCGAACTTCCAAAACTCAGACTTTACAACAGCTTAACACGGACCAAGGTGCTTAATTTGTGCATGTGATAACACGACAATAGTAATATCTCTAGATTTTTCATCTCACAATTATTCAGTGCAGTTACTATACATTTTTTCTCCTTTTCTGAAACAAGTATCTTTTGTAAAATACACAAATGACAGAAACGACTTGAGGGTAAAATGTATACTGTAGTGAAATGTCGATATTAACAATAATATGTATATATGGGATCATTTCTCTTTATATACTAACAGACTGCTTTTGTTCTTTGCTGTTTTAGGAGGTGTTTGTGCCACAGCATGGGAACCGGGTGCTCTGGTACTGCTGTGGCCCCACAGTCTATGATGCTTCCCACATGGGTCATGCCAGGTACCACTTTCAATAGTCATTCATGCCCTGTTTATTGAGCTCTCTGTGTTCCGTAAAACCCCTTTCACTCCTCTTCTGGAACAGTGCTCTTTGTGGTGGACCTATAGAGCCAATGCAGAGTGCACTGACCCAGCCAAAATATTCATTCAAGCCTTTAATCACAAAGTAAAGATTTGTCAGCTTTGTTAATGATCTGGATTTTAATTTATCAAGAGAGAAAACGATTAACCTGACACTTTCACAGTCTGATGCAGAGCAACAAAAAGAGTAATGTTATTGTATTGTAGTGTATTTGAAGTACAGGATGCTCACACAAACTTGGGAACATTTTACATTTTGTAAACAAGGTCCTGCAACATGAAAGACATCGTCAGTAAAATTCCAAAGGACTCTCGTTTCAAAGAAAGCTCTCTACGAAAGGGAGTCAGATTTAACCAGTGGTGTATTTCTTGCAGCAAGGGAAGAAGTCACACAGCAGACCAAAGTCTTACAGAGGAGTTGTTCAAAGTCACCTAGTCTGTCTTCGCCTTATATATGCCATGTGTACGTGACAACCATACATTGCTGAAACCACAATAACAGGAACTTGGTTACATCCCAACATCCCATGCCAGGGCACAATGTCCTTTCCTACATTCCTTCTGCATCAGAGATCGCCCTCCCAAAACTTTTCCCATGGAAGGAGAAATAAGTCACTGTTAATACTGTTTCTAAACAGACAAATGTATATAATTGTGAACAGTTAATTACTCAATGATTATGCAGAGAAAGTTATACATAATGTTACATAGGTGAAACTATATGAGATAATACCAATTCTTCCTAGCGAGTTTGAATATGACCCAAGTGACTCAGCTGTCCTCTTTCATCAGTCTTGGTCTGTCTGTTTCTGAAGTGTCTGCTCTTTTTTTGCACTGATGTTTTGTCCTTGTCCTTCCAGATCCTACATTTCTTTTGACATCCTCCGAAGGATACTGATGAACTATTTTAAATATGATGTCTTTTACTGCATGAACATCACTGACATTGATGACAAAGTAAGATTCTAAAAGGTTTTTTTTATGATATATTTACAGCACATTTATAATATTGTTATTAAGAATGCATGTTAAAACTGGACCGTTATAAGGTAAAACCAGAACACTTATGTGATATGTGCACAATATGCATTATAACAGCTTTATAAAATCCGCAATGGCTTCAGTGCTTGCTATAGCTGGACGTTTTGAATGGATGGCGTGTTTAGACTAGACCTCATGAGAGTGTACAGCAATGTCAGTTTGAGCTTTGACAGGCAGATGTGTGCGATGACATCCTGCTGTTTTTCAGATCATTAAAAGAGCCAGACAGAATCACTTGCTGGAACAGTACAGAGCAAAGAAGCCTGGTGCCTCTCAGATCCTGAAGGATGTCTTAACTGCCAGAGAGGTGGGAATTCCATCCAAGACTACATCTTTTCTTTATTTTTTGGGCTGGTTGGCACACATATGCTGGTGTATATTGATCTAAGAAAATCAGGTTCGCTGTGATATTTACTTTGTGTCTATTTTTAGAATCATAGACTGATACTCTGTAGTGTACTGATATACAGCCCTGGAAAAAAATACGAGACCACTGCAAAAACGTTCGGTTTCTCATGTTTGATCTTTTATAGGTGCAAGTATTGAACTGAACAGCTTTGGCTTAGTTTTTAAGAAATTCTGAAAATATTTCTCCTCATTTTGTTCTTGAAAACATAATTAATTATACATACAAATACGAGAAATTATGCCGTGTTTAGGGAAAATGAATAATTCAAAGAAAACAGATATCTTGTTCAAAGTTAAACAAAACAATTACCCTTGATGATGCTCTAGTAGTGTTTTACCATCCAACTGGTCTCATTGCAAGAGGAGAGTGTTGATTACAGCAGTACTTAAATAAGATTTGATTCTGCTGATCACTAATCACTACCTCATAAAGCACAATGAGGAGCTTGTGTAGGAATTTGGTCTCTGATTTTTTTCTGGAGCTATATATTTTTTGCAGAATTAATGATAATTGAACTTGCCCCATTTGTGAGTATTTGTTACAAATAAATGTGAGTAATTATCACGTCTTAGCCCTAAAACCAGAGCTACTTCATACGGGACAGATTAAAACAGGTCAACCTCTCATAAAATGTTCCTATTTTTAGAGTGCGTATGTGTGAGTTATGTGCGTCAGTGATTTTGTTGCCTTGTTTTAGCCATTCCAAGCCAAACTTGCAGAGACCACAGACCCTGATAAGAAACAGATGCTGGAGAGACTGGACACAGCGGTGACAGCTGCTCTGGCTCCCCTGCAGGGGGCAGCACAGAACAAGGCAGGAGACGCTGCTGTTCAAAGCCAAGCAGAGGTAGGTGTGAAATCTGGACTTGCACTTCAGTGTTCTTGAAATAGACCAAGTCTAATCCTGACCTAGTTTAATCAGAATGACACTAATTTTCCACATGAGAAAACCGGATCTATTTAATACTGTCTGTGCAAAGCTTAATTTTAATCCTGCGACACTCCTGGAAGCTGAATAAATCCAAGATGTTTCATTTCAGTTGTTGATGCTCATTTCAATTTCTTTTGATGCCCATTCATTAGTTTTTATTGGAAGAAGCTAAGGACCTTTTGTCAGAATGGTTGGATTCCCAGTTTGGCAGTCAAGTGACAGAAAATTCAATATTCTCCCTGCTTCCAAAATACTGGGAAGGGGAATATCACAAAGACATGGATGCCCTCAATGTAAGTGGGTTTTGCATAAGGAATTTATTTTATAAATTCTTGTTCGAGCCTTAGTGTGCAATATGATGTGGCATAATGGTTTTTGCAGGCATGGTCTGTCACTGCTTGAATTTTCGTCAGATTTGCATTACCACATGCCATGAGTGTTTTTTTGCTGTAAAATGTTGACCAAAAATGTGTAATGTGTTGCTTAAGAACATATTTTGATTGACAGGTTCTTCCTCCTGATGTACTCACGCGGGTCAGTGAGTATGTTCCAGAAATTGTGGCGTTTGTGAAGAAAATAGTGGAAAATGGATATGGGTCAGTATAGTGGGCTGGGTGATCTATATGTTCATGTAAATGTTCATATGTTCACATTTATAAATATTTCTGAAGTATGTTTTTCAAATCGGTGTAATACATTTGTTTATTATCCTTTTTGTGCAGGTATGAGTCGAATGGTTCAGTGTATTTTGACACTGCAAAATTTGATGCCAACTCAGGCCATTCCTATGCCAAATTGGTACCAGAGGCAGTGGGGGACCAGAAGGCTCTACAGGAGGGAGAAGGTATGTTTTTAGTATTCATTTTCAACAATCTGAATATATATATATTAGTTTTTACCTTAGTGGATAGTTGTATTGATGCTAATGTATGTTTTGCAGGAGACCTGAGTATTTCCGCCGATCGGCTGAGCGAGAAACATTCACAGAATGATTTTGCTCTGTGGAAAGCTTCCAAACCTGGAGAGCCCTCCTGGGAGTCCCCCTGGGGAAAGGTGGGCACAGACTGATTAGATTTTCTCCATATGAACTCCATATGTAATCTGGAACAAATGTTTGATTTTAGAGTTCTGGCACAATGATGCACACATATATTGGATTCCTAGCTCATTATTATGATGAAATGTATGATTTTGCTGTATATCCTGCACTGTTGTTAATGCATTATTAGTGATATTAGTATTTGTACTGATTTTAGAATGTGTTCTGTGGGGTCACACTTTCTGTCTGTGTTTAAGGGACGGCCCGGTTGGCATATCGAGTGTTCAGCTATGGCTGGGTCCATACTGGGAGCATCTATGGATATTCATGGAGGAGGATTTGACCTGCGCTTCCCTCATCACGACAATGAACTGGCACAGTCTGAGGTGCAGAAATCCCATCTTTGTCAACTGCAGATTCGTTCCTGAAAACGATTTCAATAACATCAATATGGATGAATAATAATTGGTGCAATGTTTATACAGGCCTACTTTGAGAACAATCACTGGGTGCGCTATTTCCTGCATACGGGTCACCTGACCATAGCTGGCTGCAAGATGTCCAAATCTCTGAAAAACTTCATCACTATCAAAGATGCCCTTGCCAAACACACAGGTACTGGTTCTGCAGGGGTTTTTTTTGTTTTTTTGTAATTAGTCAGGTCTGTTCTTTATTTAATGTTACTATATCTGAGATTATAAGAGTTAATGTATGCAACTAAATATACATAAAAGCACTTCCTATTGTATTATTGTTTGTACTGATTCTAACAAAACAAACAAATGACCTCTTAAATATCAAATTTCACAGTTCAGTATCTGTTTTACTGAGCAGTGCTGTATCTCTGAACAGCTAGGCAGCTGCGTCTGGCCTTCCTGATGCATTCATGGAAGGACACACTGGACTACTCCTGTAACACCATGGAGTCAGCTATTCAGTATGAGAAGTTCTTGAATGTGAGTTTAATTTCCACATCAGCACTGTAACATTCAAGTGGATCTGCCGTTATCCATTATATGGAATCACTGGGGTCTATGTGTAATAATGCTGAACACATTTCTCCATAGGAATTCTTCTTGAATATTAAAGATGTCCTGAGGACTCCCACTGACATCACTGGTCAGTTTGAGAAATGGGAAGCAGAAGAGATAGAACTGAACAAGAGGTCAGTGATGTGAACGTCTCCTCTGCTATCAGATAAAAAAAAAACACAGATTTAGAACTATTTGATATGGAAAAAGACATTTGGTCATTTTAATAGAAATTCCCTATTAGCTGAGATGTATTCATGTCTGAACATTCATTAAAATATAATAACAACATAAAGATATAATGTTCTGCTTCATGTGCAGTTTCTATGAGAAAAAAGAGGCAGTTCATGAGGCTCTGTGTGACAACATTGACACCCGTTCAGCTCTGGAGGAGATGAGAGCTCTAGTGGGCCAAAGCAATGCCTACATGGCTGCCAGGAAGAGTGCCAAACTCCTGCCAAACCGCATGCTGCTGCAGGGCATCGCCCATTATCTGACTGACATGTTCAAGGTAAACTGATCGATCACTGAACAACTAAAATCAGACAAATACAGAATGAATGGTGAGGGGGAAAAAAGGTACTTTTCTGCTTTCACATAGAATTCTGTTTACTCAAAATGTGCAAAACTGTATGGCAACCATACATTAATTTGGCTTTTTTTTGTTTCCACAATATTTTCCTTTTAATTCAGGAAATTTTTATTTGCTACTAAACTGCTACTAAACTGCATGCACATGTTAAATGTTTTTGTATTGTATTCTTTTTTGTATTGATTCAAAAAAGTATGTAAGAAAAAGAGATGTTTGCAGTTAGAATCCAGTGGTCTATGATCTGGGAAAAGGTTTTATATTGAATTTGGCATAGTGGGTTGTTTGTTAATAAAGTGGGATATTTCTTATTCAATTTATGACATAGATGTTTAACATGCAAATTGAAGACAAAGTTTGATGTCGAACGGCAGGACCAAGGTTAAAGGGCACACAAAGGCCTTTTTTAAGGTTGCTAATGTGCCTTCTTACAGATATTTGGGGCAATTGAAGGAACAGAACCTATTGGATTCCCTGTTGGAAAAAACGGCCAAAGTGCTGATGTAAGTAAAAGCCGCCTGACCAGTAGAGGTCCCCAACCACTGGGCCATGGACTGGTATTTTATAAAAATGCTCATCTTGGTTATATGATACCGTACATAAAATTTTTTTAAAAACAAAGGCACTTTTAAGAAAAAAATTAACATCCATACAGGTCCATGGAAATATTGCTTTACATGAAACTGGTCCATGGTGCCGAAAAGGTTGGGGGCCATTGATTTACAATGATTTTCTATCAGAATCTGAAAACTTTTTTGATCCCAGAGGAAATTGCTTATATTATGACTGCACAGAGTCAGGAACATAATAAAATATAAATACTATTGTTGCTATAGATGCTGGGTATAAATATCATAGATAATAACCTTACAGTTTACTGAAGTACTAATAAAACTGATGGAAGTTAGCAATGTGTTATTGTATACAATAATATATAAGGATATAAAATATAAGTAAAATATAACTAAAATTGACATAATATTCACATTCACAGATAATGAAGTTAAATAAACTACTTGTTAAATAAATATTTCTTTTTTTTATGTTATTGTGTATCTGTACAATTGCAGTTTTTATACTAATGTTTCCTCATCTGGTGTGTCCTGCAGCTGGAAAGTACTGTAATGCCTTACCTTGAGGTGCTATCTGACTTTAGGGAAAGTGTCAGAAAAATTGCTCGGGAACAAAAAGGTAACTCTTGATTTTATATCCCATTGAATAAACCTATTAAAATTGCTGAATGAATACTTATGGCTTTGTCTGTCTGTAATTTTCCTCAGTTATGGAGGTGCTACAGCTGTGCGACGCAGTCAGGGATGATATTCTGCCTGAGCTAGGAGTCCGATTGGAAGATCATGAAGGTAATTTTAATGGTATTGGTTCCAAAGAGATCTTGCATGTGACATTCATTCAGTGTTTAAGGGGGTTGTGTATTATGCCACTGCTTTAATTCCATGTTGCAGTAGCTTGTCACAGTTAAAATACTTTTCTGTCATTTAGCAAATTTGCATGTTAAAACCAAGGGCTTCCAGATGGCTCTGCCATCTAAGTGTTGGACCCAGCAAAAGGAGATTGTAAGATTATTCACAAAACTACAGTTATCCATGGCTGCCAGTCCAAGAGAGCACAGCTGGCCTCCTTCTGACTGATGGGAGAAAAATGGAAGAAAAATTGGTTCGAATCGAATTTCATTTTACCAATGAGCTTTACTAAGTTTTCAAAGAGAAATCCCTTAATTCCCTTTAGGTCAGTGGCACAGTGTTCAAAAACGTTGGCATGGCAGGGTTAGTTTTGTAGATTTTAAAGGATTCTCCTTGCGTGCAATAAAGGTTTTTTTTTTCCTTGTCCTTATGAATAAAGAAATGTGAACATTGATGGAGTTTGGTTTCTAATGGAGGTGTGAAAGAACACTTGTAATAATAAATTGCAGATGTCAAATAGGCATTTTTTTTATGTTTTTGTTAATATATTTTTTATTATCCAATTTGTAAAGGGCTCCGCACAGTGGTGAAGCTAGTGGATAGAGAAACTCTACTGAAAGAGAAGGAAGAAAAGAAAAAGGTAATTAACATTATGGAAGTGGTTTTGATGCAACCCATACCACTCATGCAACCCAAACCACTCTGTTGTTTACTACAAGTGGCAGTGTCCTATACATTTTCCTTATTTTATTATTTTTTTGCATAATTTATCATAAATATGTTTTTGTACCACTTATTGTGTCTCTGTAAATGACCCGTTTATGCACTCTGCGTAAAACCCACGTAGAATTTCAAAGGTAAAATGACAAAATATAGACTTAGTCAGAAAGCCTCCTTTATTCTTGTCCAAGGTCTGAATGATTTTACTACACAAAAATACACTCTACATTATCAAAAACAGCAGACTTTGCTACTTTTGTGTTCATTAATACAGCAGGTTATTAATAGCAGTATCATTTATTCCACTTGCATTAAAAGTAATGATGAGACACCGCTCAGCCCATGAAATATTTATTGCAGTGAGTTGGAGTGTATGACACTCTGCAGAATAGGACTCAACTTACACTCTGGTCTTTATCCTGGTCTTACGTTACAGTTGCAACGTCCCTGAAAGTGTAATTGTAATAATTCACTTGCATGTAGTATATTGTGCATTTACAATGTCTATTTAAATTGAAAACTGAAACGATTTTTTCTTTTGATTAATAGTTAGAGGATGAAAAGAAAAGGAAAAAAGAAGAGGCAGCCAGAAAAAAACAGGAACAAGAGGTGAGAAGAGCTATGGTTTACCAAATGTAAATGGATGCTTTCTCTCATTTGAGGCGGAGAAATATGTATCACTGTTTTATTTTATTATAGATGGCCAAACTGGCGAAGATGAAGATTCCACCTGGTGAAATGTTCCGCTCAGAAACCGACAAGTATTCCAGCTTTGATGGCACGGTAATGTAGCAGTTAAACAATTAAGCAATTAAACAATTGTACAATTTTACACAATGATACATTACAGTACATTATAATCATTTGGCAGATGCTTTTATCCAAAGTGACAAACAATAAGAGGACAGGTTTACCTAATTGTTTTGGGAGTGTCAGATGAAAAATGCTTATAGGAGATTATTATGCACAACTCACTTTTGCATCCTTTTGTATTTCCATTTGTGTCTCTACTGCTCCTATAAACACTCCAACCACAAAAAAAGCAGATTTCTGTGAGTCAATTAAAGATTTTGGAGTCAGGAATCATAAGCTTCTATGAGCCATTTTGATGGCTCCCTTTTTTGTGATGTCTGGATAAAGAAATTCGCAAAGAACCGCCCCTCATCTGTTGAGCCCCCACCCACTAGATTAGTTGAAGATCCACCATTTTTGTCTGCTGGTTTTATGAGCACACATAAAACTCCAAGCTCTACGGCTACAGGCAAAGGCAAGTCACAGTGTAGTGTTGTATTCATCTTGCTCTGAGTCCGACATATAGGGCTGGATAGCGTCTCTGTTTCACATGTGGTAAAGGCACAGCATTAACATGGGATGGGTAGGGCATAGCCAGCAACAGCTTACTTGCATAAAAGTGACAGAGCCCTTTAACGGCTCATTTTGAAAGGGACCGAGACTGTTAAGTATATATCTGGTGACATCTCTTTATGTGAGTGAGATTTTGGACAAATTCATGGAAAAAGTT
Source organism: Rhabdalestes septentrionalis (assembly GCA_037832545.1). Lineage (NCBI taxonomy): Eukaryota > Metazoa > Chordata > Actinopteri > Characiformes > Alestidae > Rhabdalestes > Rhabdalestes septentrionalis. The sequence continues at coordinate 15,384,183 of JBBMFX010000037.1, read as the reverse complement.
TTGTAGCCCATCGACCTGTTGAAAAAAGGTTTAAAAAGAGGTGTAATATCACCTTTAATTTACCAATCTCTACATTTTTGCACAGGGTTTCCCCACACATGACGCAGAAGGGAAGGAACTCAGTAAGGGACAGACCAAAAAGCTCCGCAAGCTTTACGAAGCACAGGAAAAACTGCACAACGAGTACCTCCAGTCCACGCAGAACGGAAGCTGAGAACGCCAGGAGTTTGAGTCCACCAGGACTTGCAATCCGCCCATAGTGTCTGCTCTGCCCATGTCCTGTGGTGGTCGTTACATGTAAACCTGCAAGACTTTCAGACTTCATTTGTGGGTCCTGGTGCCGAGCTATGGCGACGTTCCTAGTCTTACATATAATAGGAAAGGGAGGCTGTCATTTTAGTGCAGCGTGATCAGCATTGCTCTGGGGATATGATGAACTATGGCTTTGATTTAAAAGCAAGGGTGGGATGCGGAAGTATGGCGTCAGTTTTGTAACACTGAAGGTCTTATATCTGAAGGGTATTCGATGATCAACAAAATAATTGCAAAAACGGTTGAATCAGTGTTCATGTGACAACATTCGGCTAGTGATTTGTTATGGGTGAGATATTAATCAACTGCTAATTGTGATATAAAAAAAAAAAAGAAGAAAGGCAGATTTTCTCTAAAGCAATGTCTGCCAGAGAGTGAACAACAACATGCTGGTGGGTGTAAACTGCATAATAATGACATGTATGATTCCCTTACATGCTATTGTATTCATTTGTAACAAGAAGACTGTAAAAAAGAGGCAAGGACATTTTAATAACTGCGTGGGAGGGAAATGTATGCCAGAGGTTTCAAGGGATTCTATTGAAAACTAAATAAATAAATCAATTAAATAAGGAAAATAGGAATATGGGCATTGCCCTGTCCTGTTCAGTTTGTAGGCTTGACAAAAGAAAATAGCATAGGATTTTGATAGATATTATCACAGAAATTACTGTTTGTACTTTGGCGTATGTGTTAAATGTTTAAAAAAAGAAGGGCCTGAAAATAAACCGAAAATGACAACAAATGTCTTTTGAGTGGTGTTGAGTATGAATCCCAAAATTGTGTTTGTATGTGTTTAACATTCACCAGCTGTGTCATACATTAAATGGCCTGAAATTGTTCTGTCCAGTCAGGAAAAACTTTATATTGTCAGGAAAAGCTTTACATTGAATTATAAACTGATGCATACACACTGGTCTTGAGTCTGTCTGTTTCATGCTCATTTGTTTATCTTTGAATTGATGTGTTATGTATCTTAAGGTTATAGTCTGCTGCTATGTATTGTGGAATACAACTGTTATGTGAACCTTATGATGCATAAATATTGGTTTAACCTTTTATTGCACATTGCATTATATTGGTTTTACACCCCTCCTTTTATGTTCACCTATGAGGAGGGGTTATGGACCTAAAATTGCCATGATTCATATTTAATGTGACCATTACCCAGCCTAATGTATTCCTTTATGCTAAACAAATTTTAATTAAATGTACAAACACAGGAGAGAATGTATCCAGGTGTGAGCTAAAATGCATTTGTTTTTTTTGCCCTTTTGTGGAAATAAATACAGGGACTGACCAACATGGAGAGAAGATTTTCAAGTTTGAGCTAAAATGCTTTTTGGTTCTTGCCTATGTTCTCTAGCATTATGAAAAGGGAACTAAACACATGCGTTCAGCTCACACCTGAATATTTTATCCCATGTTGGTCAGAAAACATTGGTTCTAGCTTGTAATTTTAAGGAATTTTAGGTGAGAGGCCACAGATGGGTGCAATCATGTTTGTTTACATCACCCATTGTCATATACACAAGGTCATTCAATATTTTTAAGGGTAAAGAATGAAATATTAAGCATAAAAATAGTAGGTAGCAACATAAAAACAAAATAAAACAATGTATGGAACATTATTTAAAAGATTAAAGTGTGATGTTATAGTGCAGCAATGTAAAAGAAGGCAGGGGGAATAGTGCATAGGCTACCTCACCAAAGAATGCACTGACAATATTTGAACGCTAAAATGGAAAATGGACAAAAATAATGTAAAAGTCACCTGTCTTATCTGAAAACGGCCAAAGTGGCACGTAGAGCCTACCTCTGGTGGTCCCGTGGTTAGGAAGGCAATCGGTTCAAATCCCAGGTCTGCTAGTAACATCTTTGAGGTTCATTTGACCGAGGTATCGACCCCAGAAACTGCTCCCCGGATGTTGTGTTCCTGGCTGCATGCTGGTTCACTTGGTGAATGGGTTAAAAGCAGAGGAAGGGTTTCGTGCTGTTCACACTGTGCGCTGTTGCCTATTCATGTATGACAAAATGGACACTTTACACTTATTATTTGCACTTAATCAACTGTTTTAAGACTGAGACCAACTGAGCATACAAGCAGAATCAAGAGATTCAATACAGGTTCTCTGCACACACAATCTTTTGTGGATAAGATCGGGATCTTCTGCCCCATGACCTCACAGTCCTTGTGCAAATGAACTTTGCAGTTTTGCAAACGAGACAGGGATACAAATTCACAGTAGCCTACATGTCTGGTTATACACTGATTAGCCACAACATTAAAACCAAATAATCGGATGGAATATGTAATGCAGCAATTGAACAAAGCATCTCCAAAATGGCAGGACTACTGTGCTTTCCCAGTATGAGGTGGTTACTACCAACTAAAATACCCAAGGAATGACAATTGGTGAACCAGGGGCAGGGTCATGTATGCAGACCGTGGAGCAATGGAAGACAGTGGCCTGGTCTACTAAATAATTTCTTTAACATCATGTGGATGTCTGGCTGCAAGGCATTGTTTACCTGAGGAAGAAGTGGCACCATGATGCACTATGAAATGAGACCCTCTGCACCCTGAACAGTGCCCTGTACACCATTTAGAGTCACAAGATATTCAGCATCCTACAGACAGCATTCTGCATTATTTGTGCATAGAAATCACAATGTTCTGATCTAATTAGTGCCATAAAGTGTCCTCAAATCTTTTTTGAGTGTCTAATCTAAAGTTTGGGTTTCATTAATTAAGGGAGGTTGGGTGGATTTAGGGGTGTGTGTGTGTACATGTGAAAATGTTTAACATGGTTTTGGTAATGGATGTAAATGTAGCTTAGTTGAGGAGGCCCAGGGTGAAGATTTACTTTGGACCCTGGGATAGCTAGGAGCATGTAATTTAATGTGTTATTTTAAACAATTAAAATTGGAACACGTTATACTGCAATATGTCAGAAACAGGGCAATTCCATGTTTTACTGGCATTTGATTGTAAATATATTCTCTGTCCGCTCTATAGTGAGGTAAGCACTTTTCTGCTCCTCTTTCTTTTAAATATCTGTGCTTCCATCATTTTATGCTGAATTTCCCACCATTGTGTGGTGAAGATTACCGGAAGTAAGGGGCTACTTGAATTCATTTCTATAATTTGTAAGTGATATTAAAAAGTGCAAGCAGCGCCCCCTGTGGATGGTAG
>JBBMFX010000037.1:15358926-15380575 GCA_037832545.1 Rhabdalestes septentrionalis | reverse complement strand
AAAAGATTTCCTTTGTAGATGAAGCACCTACCAGAGCAATAACTGTTCTGTTGGCTTATCCTATCTGCATCCTTATCCTATTAGTCATGGTGCTGTTCCTTGATATTACGGACAACTAATATGGGTGCTTTATAATTGGTGATTGCTTGGCATGTATAGTCAGTTTTAATAATGTTTTGTATCTGCCATTTTAATTAGATTATGATATGCTAGATAAGTCCAAAAACAGATTCAATAAACGTTAAAATGAGAAATTACTAAGTAGAGGCACAACTTCTGAAAAGTTCTGCCGCCACCTCTGGACCCCTCCAAGTCTGGCTCCTAGTTTGGGTACCAATGCCGTAGATGCCATTAAGCATCGCGAAAGCAATATAGCAGCATCAGGAATGAAGTTAAATGGAGATTCCTTGTGTTTGAGAAAGTGATAAACCAACCAAGTACTTATTATATAAAATGAGAATAGATGTCAAAATGACAAGGATTCCAGACATTTGAAGGGGAGTTTTTGTGTATGAGTGTGTGCAGCTGTAGGCCAAATTGTCCTGATCCTTGCGGAAAGGGTGGGATCTGTAAGCAGGAGATAAGCCAGCTGGAATGGCCTCCTCAATCAGCATCCTTATTACTGCAGAGTGAGGAACGTGGCAGAGCCACCGTAATGCATGGGAAACGCAGTGCCAGATAAGAGCTGAAGAGCCTTCTCCTTCCTCCCAGCGTCTGTTATGACTGGATAATGATGGCTAAAACAATTCTCATCGTTCTAGTTAGAGATGAAGAGATCATGAGCTCTCTACCAGTTGGTATTTGCGGTATTCTTTGCAGCATTTTTCATGAGTGATGCTTTAAATACTCTCCATATTATTGTTGTATTTGGAAGGGACATTTTTAAGGACGTGATAAAGGTTCTCTCTCTTGCCCAAATGAACAATAGTTATGTGCTGTACAATTTGCAGGGCAATTTGAGTATTTGGTAATCAGATCCTCTAATCTTTCCTAAACCCTTGGCTTTATGTATTTCATAATTATACATTCTCTTATACATTTTTTTAAATCACAGAAAACCATCTTTTGATTTGGTTAAAAAAATTTTGAATGGTTGATATTTTTCATTATTTCTGTGCTTGTGTGTGTATAAATGAACACTAACCTCCCTCCTCCCCACTCCTCAGTTAGAGGAGTGTGCGCTGCAGGTGGCTCCGAACGGGAACTACCTGGATCTGGAGTCTTCACTGGCCGAGCAGAAGGATGAACTCGAGCAGTTTTTCGAAGATTTGGCGTAAGAATCGATCCTTTATCTTCTCTCACTTCGTGACTGTGTTGTACACTTTGCAGCCATGGTGCCTTCAGTTTCTACTTTTACACACACTCGCTCTTTTAAAAAAAATTTTTTATTATAGAACTGAAATATGTGCCACCTTTCTTTCAAGCTTTTGTGAAATTTTGGAAACCTCAAAACACCTGTTAATTTTAAGTATTGTGAGCATGTTCTCATATTTTAGACCAGTGATCAGGGGCCAAGTATTGATTGTTTAAAAAAAAAAACTCTTTTTGTGGGGGAGTCGCCGCTGTAATAAATGGGAAGAGAGAGCGTGGACAGTGGGGTTTCCCTGAAAATATGTGTTGGAGAGAAAGTCCGACTTCATCGCTGAGATGGCTAGAGAAATGTGGAGCAAAATTTACAGCAGACTGATAAACCAACTTCAAGAAATTTTTAAAAAATGATAATTGTTTGTTGTAGATTAATTAAGAAATAAACCACCTATAAAAGATGCTACACCATCATCCGTCAATAAAAACCTTCATCAAAAATGGCTTGGTAAGAGCCTGTGCATTAACGACATCTTGGTGGTGCAGCTGTAAACCACCAGCCAGTAAATCAGAAGATCCACAAATTCATAATATAGAAAAGTTTTCTTTAAATTTTTGCCCATAAAGCCAGTATGTATCTGTCTCCGAGCACTGGTTCTACCGCCGCTGCACAGTCACACTTTGCTTTTGCTCAAGGAAATGCATCTAGTTACTCTCGCTGCCTTTCTGCCACACCACCATGCCTTTTCCAGTCTTCTCGGTTACATATTGCATTTGTCATATAAAAGAAACAAACCCATCATATTCTATTTTCATTTGAAAATGTCAGCCATCCTTTATATTGTGGTAACCTTTATGACGAAAGAAGCAACACAAATTCCAGAATTACTTGCAAAAAAACTTGCAATTGAGAGCATAATTTTCCTGTAATGTTACTGTTTCGGAAATGTGAGGTTTTGTTGTGACACAGACTAAGACAAGTGGAGGCATTTATGTAGCATTCAGGCAAGGGTAATAAAGCTCAGGGATGGACCGAGTGGCTCATAAGGACCATGGTACTTGAGAAACACACCCAAACACACTTTTTTTTGTGTCTCTCTTTCTCTCTCACACACTTGTGGTCAGAGACTCTAATCGTAGGTCTGGGCATTGCGAGTGAGTGGACCACATGAGTCACCATCGCTGTAGGAACATGACAGCGCAACAGCCCATGCTTTTTAAAGACCTGTCCTTTGAGATACTTCCTATAAACACACATGAGGCACATGGTAATTTAGTTGTGGTAGGAGAAGGCACATGCTATCTAACATTGTAGATTTCGGGAGGTTACCCTTTGGAATATGTTTTGGAACTGCTGTCTGGACGCAGAAAGTACATTTACAGATGCTGTGCTCAGCCCTTTTGAGATTAGTAGTGTGTCAAAGTACAAGTGTGTTTAAAAACATAAGACAGGACAAAGGAATGGTTACCCCAAGTGGAGTCCAACATTGAAGACATGTTTGGAGTCTGCATTATGCTTTTGTTGCTAACAAACATGGTCAGTAGTCACTCTAATGCTTTCCATAAATGTATTCCCCAAATTGTTCCTAATTACAATTAATGTTGTTGAGGGCCCAGATTTAGGGTGTTAACATTAACAAAACCTACCTCTGTAGCTGGACCTCATTTCTTAGGCTTTAAATATTCATCAGTGCTTCTGAGCTAGTATACAAATTGTTAAAACCACTGCCATTTATTTTTCATATTTGGATTAAGATAAAGGTATTGGATTGATGAGCTTATCCAGAGCGACTTACAATCATTAGTTACAGGGACTCTTGGAGAAACTGAGGGTTAAGTGTCTCATTCAGTGTCACAATGGGAGAAAGTGGGGGTTCGAACCATCGGTTTCACATGCAACTCTTTTACCCACTAAGCCACTGCCCCCCATATTTGAACACAAATTTGTTATTAATGGTTTTACCTTCCTTTATTTACAAATGTTGCAAGAGAAATATGTTATGTTGTAAACAAACATTCAGAAAAAGAATCTTTTCCAGTTCCACCTTAAATGATGCAGCAGTCAAAACGTGTGTGGCATTAAGTCTTATAAAACACATGATGAGTGCAGAAACTTGGGGAGCCGAGTGAGTTGGTACGTTATTAGTAAATAAGTGCAAATGTATTGATCAGCTGTTCTGCTGAGAAGAACTAACCAAATACTAAACTTTTGACCAAATACCAACATCAACAAAAACCCTAAGGTTCGATTTGTTAGGCCCAGACCTACTCGTAGCCAAACATATATGGCAATGATCATCATAAAGATGGGGGAATCTGATCCAAGCTCTGTTCTTATCAGCACAGATGTTGTCTGAAATGCCCGATTGTTCATTTTCATAGATACCAGTATGAAAGCATTTGCTAAATCACACCGAGCCTGTGCCACCTTAATGAAGAGCTGAATGTGCTGTGACCGCTTTGAGAGATGAAAATTATTTGGGTGACTGTTGACTCCTAGTGTTTAGCCTCACAGCTCCAGGGACAAAGAAGCACAATTTGGACTCCAAACATGAGGGGGTTTTGGCCAGAATATGCCAAACTCTTTTTTTTTTTTTTTCTTTTTTTTTTTTTTTAGCGTTTAAATATTTAAATTCTGAACAAAAATAGGAACATTTTTTAAATAAATGCATTGCAAATTGCTGACAGATCTCTGTGTATGAGTGTTCTTCTCAATTTGCTTTGTAAAAAATGTTTTTTTTAGGTTTATATTGGCAGTTTTGTGTATTGTAGCTGATCAGTTACAATCTTCACACCCAAAAATTAAACATTAATATGTTTAAAATGATCCTTAATATCAGAATGGAGATTGGATAGAACACGGAGGGCATTTTCAGTCAGATGACCCCAGCAGTCTCACTTATGACTTTTCCGGAGTTTTTGTTGAGCTCTCAGTAAAATAACGCATTGTTCTCAGATTTGGCAATATTTTTTTAAAGGCAGTGATCTCAATCCAAATCCAGCTATTTCTATTTCAAGATCATCCCACCCTTCGGTAGCACTGTCCCATGTTTACTTTTGACCTGAGTGAATCATAATTAAGCATCCTGAGCAATCAAAGTGCAGCATTTGAGCAAAAAATGGGACTGTTTTGCAATCTTTAAAAATAAAGATGCTGGAAAGGATTTGTTGTGTGATGCCTAGAGGGATCGTTGTTTCCCTTAAGAGCTTTTATATTTTTGTAATTAAGTTTAGAGTAACAACTTGTATCAGCATCTGTGTAGTATAATCATTCTAGGAGCATTCGAATTGGTAATGAGTTCCTTTACACACTTTTACATGTTCGATTTATATAAGTGCTGTTTTAAGGACCTAAAAGGGTTCTTTTATGGCACCACTCAAAGAAAGTAAATAAAATTTCATTTATTTGTAGTTTCCATGTTTGCTTGCACACTGTTGCTTAAGTATCTCACTTTGATCAAGGAAACCTCTTATTTAAACATGTTTGTAATTCATATGTATAAAACACACACACACACAGTCTCTCCACAATGACATCAGTTCTAGAAGCAGACATTAAGCGAATCTGATTTGAATGTATTTGGGCTGTTATGCATTCTGACCCCGGCAACAAAGGCACTTTCTGTCCTGCCCCATGCAGATCCTCTCTCAGGGGGGACAGTGAGTGTGTATCAGTCATGTAAACCACTAAAATCTAAAGCTTTATTTTCTGCTGAGAACATGAATGGCAAAGAGCAGGCAGTCTTATTAAATAAGCAAACAGTGGCAGACCGTAAAAGAAAAAGAAAAAACCCAAAAGTGAGGTAATTGCTGACGAAGGCCTACAAGGAAAACCGTGATCAGAGAGGGAGAAGAAAGACTTTCTTTTACTGATGCAATCTCAGTCCTGTATTTTTTTCCCCCATGTCTGTGGATGCAACACATTGCGCTGAAAAAACATTGTTTTGCACAATATCCATAGTGAATAAACAGTGTTTTTATAATAGCATGTTGGTTAGGCCCAAAGCATTATTCTTGGGTCCTTGTGGTATATATGTGTGAATCTGAAGTTGTCTCTGATGTCCCAAAATCCAATTATTCATATACGACAGCAGTTTGGCACCGCCCATTCAGGATAAAGTTATGAGTGTTTCAGCTCAGATTTCTTTTGGGTGAGGCGCAATGCAAAGCAGTCACTCTGAACAGAGACCATTTACATTTCATCAGTCTTAAAGGGGCAGTAAGAAAAACAGCCAGTTTAGTTCTGAGTCCCATTGATTGACTGGTGGGGAAACAGTCACGTAAAATAACCGGTGACAATTATTGGTGAATAAAACCAAACAAACATTATACGTGGGCCTCAGAGGGAAACAAATGAAGGATGTGGACACTTTTAATGTGAGTGTTCAGTCAAACAAGTGTGTAGTCACATCTGGAACTCCCTCAGGTTCCACGCTGCTAGCAGGAGAGCCAGCAGGAAACACGTAATTTGAAATGGCACTCGGAAAATACAAAACGCTAAATTGCGATTTGAGTCTGTGTCTGTGTGTGCACAGCTATAACACCTTTTAAGAAAATCTGGCCTGTAAAGTGCAGCTGACTCTCATGGAGCATAGTTTCCATGCCTGTGCTCTGACTTTCCATACCATAATCCCCACTGGCTGCCATGAGTGTGTGTGTGGTGTAGTCATCATGTAGTTTCTGGACGCTTTCTTCTGCTGCCGTTAAAGTGAAAGTTTGGCTGACAAAAACTACAAAATACAGTCTTGCAACCAAAATGAAGTTTTGCACTAGAGCTGCGAGACAAAGGTATCAAACACATTAACAGCTTATCACACACTCACCTTAAATCTGCGTCAAGTACTTATAAATAGACTTGCTTATTGGTTTCTGTCCCCATGTGGAATTTTGTTAGAGCTTTTAAAGGTGTGGTGCCCCTGGACAGTGGCATTCCATTTGTAAGTGAAAAGTTCTACAGGGGACATATGGGTAAATAAGTTCTACATACTTTAATACGCAGTTGCTGCTGAGGATTATCATGGAATAAATGAACCGATTAAAGTCAAATGCACCATTCCCGATGAGTTGCTATGTTTCGTAGGGCTGTCTTGAATTATGTTTCATAGGCTTCTAATAGTGTTAACAAACAATCGTTCTCCAAGTACTTCTGATTACGCTTCATATTCAACCCTAACCATTTGCTTGATAGCCCAAAATTAATATATTATATATTTCAATTAAAATAGTATATATTATAGATTTTGGTTGTTTTACAGATGTATAATTTATTTAAAGATGCTGAGTGAAATGTTATGCTGTAGGTACAAATTTAGCTAAAGAGACAATTCCGATTCTGAGTCTTACTTAACGCTTGCTGACCTGGATATCAGAGATGATCTTTCTTAAGACAAACATTTTTAGTGTTAGTTTAGCTGCCTTACCAAATGAAGTTGTTACTGTTTACTAATCCGCGGAATATTGCATATTCCCTGAGAAAATGTATATATGTATGTATTTTATTTAGCAAATAAATATTTGAATGCAGTTAACAGTGCACATATTCTAATTTAGTTTCTGTGACGAAATTTCTCCTTATTTTCACTTGGAAAATCAATAATAAAAAAAACAATAAATATAAATTGATTTAAATATAAATCCATCCCTCCGGCTCACAGATTTGAAAAATGTTGTCCAATTTTAGAGATGGTAGCATATCATACAGCGTCAAACACCATATAAACAAGAGTGTTTTACATTCCATGACAAATACATTAGGTTTGAGGCAAGGGTTTAAAGGTTTGGGCGTGCAGTTTGGCCGAATACTGACCTGCCAAGTACAAACTTCCATACTTGTTAGCTGCCTCGGCCTCGTAGGTCCAGTGCAGACTTAAAGAATATTTAGACCCAAGCATGTCTTGCTGCATTTCGGGTTACGGGAGGTTTATGTAAAGTAGATGAAACCAGATCAAACTATATCTTGAAATATCTTAATCCAGAGTCTGTGGGGGAGAGAATTATGACCACAATGTTGACAAAAGCAGTGAATGAACTCTGTACCCCCTCAAAATCTCCAAAGTATTTTGTAACCACTGTACCCACAGATGACCACATGCTTATTCTACTGACGTGACTGTATTTTTCTCTGCTTGTGTTCGCAGCATAGGCAAAAAGCCCATCCTGATCCTCCGTACCCAGCTGTCAGTGCGTGTCCACTCCATTCTAGGTAAGGAGATTTCTCTCAAGCTCTGTTGAAAGGGGGAGATTGTTCTGGCTCTAATTCTAAAGTAGGACCTTTTGGTAGTGCTGAGGTTGCAAAAGAATCATCCCTGTCTTTCCACTGGAGTTCAACTTTTCCTTTTTCCAGGAGCTCCCGGGGGATTGTGGGGGAAAAAGTCTCTTGGTGCCAGCCATGTTAAAATCATTTTTATCCCTTTTTTGGTCGTCTTTGACGTACAGCATTCCTACTTTACCCTCAAAATCCGTCCCTGGTTCTGACCTCATCAGCTACAGTTAATGTACCATTGGTTGTTATGGAGATCATAGTCAGCAATTGAAAATGGACTGTGGACACTTAGAAGGCCTATGCAAATATGAATTACCTGTTCATTCAATGGGACTGGTGTATAGAGAGCAATTACCTTAATGGTCCACATGCAGAAATGGCGCCATTGTTTCATATTGATCAATAGGTTTGGTGTGAGAGTGGGCAAATTATTTAATTTTGTCTACAAGGGTTGAGGGCCGACTTGTGCATGGCAAATAATTTTGGTGTTTATTTGCAGATGCTTTTGGTTTATTAATATAAGGGGTGAGGACTGATCTACAAGTGATTTATGTCTTTCACTCGGAAGGGACGTGGCCAGCCATTTTGTTTTGTTGACCTTCTGTTCCTGTTTCTGTCCTCTGGGATGAGTTTTGACCACTTGTCCCATTAAGGGGTGATTTATAACAGTACTGATGGGAGTATTTAATGTAAAGCAGGTAACTGCTCCAGTAAAGGTCAAATGCGTGTGGTACCTTGTTCAGGAACGTGACTAGAACACAGCTCTTAATGTGGTCTTGGTTTCAGGTCCTCATAAACCTCTGCTGTTAAAGATATTAATAGTCAGCCTTTTCCAGTTGGTGCTCATAAAATGACTCAGTCAGTACATCATTTGGAGGATGTGACTGTATTGTTTGTGTTTCTAAGGGACACCACAGCTTTTAGAGGTGACTGTAGAGTTCTTGTTTTCTCCATAGGTGCTTCAGCACTTTTTTAAATGACCCGGACCCTGCACGTTCCTCTTCACAGCAACTCTCTAAATCGCACATTAGAGAACTCGCAGACTCCTGTTAAATGATGTGTCGGTTTTAACCCGACCTTGACTCATTTGAGCAGGACTGTGAATGGGCCCATGATATTCCGAGCTGATCAGAATACTTTAAGCTCTCTGCACTTTATAAAATAGGCCACTATATGTTTTTTTGAAATCATGCTATCATTTAAATGTCAGAATTTTGTGTTTTTTCTGTATCAAATGGATCTGTGGTTTGTCATTGAGTCAGAAGTTGAAATCTTCTAAAAAAAAATTTTTTTTAAATGAGTAAAGTAATCATTAAAAAAAGAATGTCTTGATCTCTGGGTTAGTAATGTAGTCAGTAGTGGCAGCCCTCACAATGACTTAACAAGCCGCATGTTTGTGATTGTATTAATCTATTGAGCAATGTTGGTCATTTGGTCTGATTAACATACAAATTGTGGTCGTTGCTTTAGTGAAAGTGTTTACCTGCCCTGCAGGCCAGCTGCTTATTTGTTAGCAAAAATAGTGGGTGTGTCATAGAATGGCACGTGCCTAAGCAGGATAGGCCTGTTTCATCTGTTTTGTGTCTTAAGAAGATGAAATCCCTCACACATTCCTGCAGGAGTAACTCGTTTTCATGTCGGTGTGAACAAGCAGAGACAGACTGTTCTTGGCAGATTCTGCAGATAATGGATAATAAATCATTTTCATGTCATCCCAACAATTTAAAAGAAACTGTTCATCCACTGTAATAGACATGGTTTGTCTGGACAGGGGAGCTGAATTGTGTACTTTAAAATTTAAATGTAATATAATACTTGCCTGATGATATACATAATCAGGTTCTCTATGATATAGGCCCTTTAATTAACTAAGTAATGGATTCATTTACCTCTCCTCCAACTTAGTAATAGGTAATAGGTTGCTATTGGCTACTTTTGTAGCTTGTGGAGTTCACCGGCATGTAAAACCTTCCTCTGTGCTTATAGCTATTATAGTATTTCTGTGCAAAATGTTCTCAGAATATGCCATACGTCATGTTTCCTGTGGTGTTTGGTAGTTAAGTGGTTTTCCCTCTAAGAACTTTGGTGTTTTCCTCCGATACACTCCCTTAGTTTGTTAACAATCAACTTTGTGTTCAGCATTTCCTCAAGTCTTATTATCAGAACAGAAATCTACAGAATGACTGTGCCCCCCAGAATGCTGCAGAGCTGCTAGCATATTCAAAATTGCCTGACGGAGACAATCATCCAAACCAGATTTGTGCATGCATTCTTGCGTGGTTCACTGTGCTGATGATAGTCTCAGGTGTATGGATTGATCAATTAGATGAGTGTTAATAAAGGCTCCTATTTTTAGAGGTAGAGTGAGAGTACTGTTAGTGACCCACTCTGGTTGCAGAAGTTTACCAGTATAAGCAGGTTTTCATTACCTTTAGTGCTGGTGGTGTTTATTCAGGAACGTATTTGACTGTGCACATTAAGGCATTCCTGTGACCAATTATATTGTTTCACTTTAAGACATAGACCTAGAAATACATAGAAGTAAGGATAAGTCTTTATGTAGCCCCGCTTCACTTAATTGGTACCTGGCATTGCAAAACTGAAGTTTCTGTTTTAGAGTTAGAAGTGTTCGCAGTGGAGGTGATGGGAGCCAGATGTCCCAAGTGCTTAATGCCTCTAAAACTGTGTCTAATCCAGTTTCTATCCAGAGCAGTTTGGTAATTCTTTTTTTTTTCCTGTTGAAAACACCCGGTTCAACTTGCCTGGTAATTACCAGTGTGCTTGAGAAGAGGAACTACCAATAAGCTGTGATGGTTACCAGACAAGAGCTGGGCATCCCCACTCTAAAATCTACCACATAAGTTATTGGATGAAGTGCTTATGAATACACAGCTTCATTCCTGCTTTGGCAGTCAGCAGCCTAACCCAACCTAGAAAAGTTTTGGTTTCTCCAGAACAGAGTAGTACACTAGGTTCCTTATTGATTCTCCACTTAATATTCTACTGTTGTTCAGAATATTTCGACCTGTATGTCTCTTTAAATAATGCATTCATGCTAGAGAAGCGCATGCAAGGTGTTGTAGGACAAATTCATTCCCAAATTAAAAATCTCCTGGGTTCAATTGTGTTAAATTAGAACATTCTCACCATTTAATTTTCAGGCTACATGTGTGCGCCATTGATATCAGCTGGAGTTTAAGAACACTGCAGCCACTATTTGGCACCTTGACATGCATGAATGAGTCTTTTCATTTTTGGAAAGAAGTGTGTGGCTCCATATGTACTGTATGACTTCCTATTGCAAGATTATCAGGCATCCTGTGCATAATAATATCTGAACGTTTCTCTAGCATTTTTAAGTAGGAATGGTGGATATGTGGGGATTTTTTGACAAGCTTGTGCAAAGGAATTTTGTTGGATGATTTCTGGTTAATCAATCTTGGCATGGATTTTAAGGGCGTGTGTGATTGTTTCAGTTCATCTCATCATTTTAAACATATCTGTTGTGACTGGTCGGGGAGGAAGCTGGGTCTACCGTAATCTCCCGCGCTCTTTGACCGTGTGATAATTTACTGTTAGTTCCAGGACACTCACTCATGCACCTACAAGTGTTGGAGTGATTGGCAAATTTTATGATGAATTTTAGGAGCTATATAGCAACTTAGTTTTCATAGCGGGTATAAGTGAGGCCAGAGTCCTACTGGTAAACAGTGATGTGGATTTCATATAAAAATAATAGAAAGGATTTAAAAGTTTAACCTAAGAGTACAAGGAATGCATCACTTTGCAATTGTATGTGCCTACTAAAGTACAAGCCAGAATGGAGCTTTAGCTCAAATAGACACATCTTGACCTCAAATACACAAACATTTCTCACCGGTGCTCCCTAAAAGGTACTATAGTATTAGTCAGGACTTTAGTTGTTTTCTACTTTCATCAGTGTGTGTGTGTGTGTGAATTTCTATTTGATATTAACATCTCCAAATAATTTGAGGGTGATTTAGTCATACATTCGATGGAGCCCTAGCTTCTTTATTAGCCTTTTTTGCTGCTGACACTACTCTTGGCTGATTGGCTGGATTTGGAGTGAATTCTGCTAATTATTGCTGGATAGTCATGTTTCTACTACAGGGTTGATATCTGTTCACGTCTGTTCACGCAGAATTAAGACTTAATGCCTGACCAGCTCAAAATCTCGCCCAGCTAAATCAGAATGTCAATCTCCTCGTTTGTTTCATGGAACAGGAAAGGCATGTTAGTGTGATCTGATTGGCTGATAGAGACACTAAGATGAGGACAGCTGTCTGTGTCATCATGAAGAGAGCTCCGTAGAGCTGAGACGAACCGAGAGCCTTGTTTGCTGAGCAGTCTTGTTGAATTCCCACAGAGCAGAACAGTATCATTTTCAAGTGGCCAACAGGAAATGCCATGCTGCAGATAGGTCATCCCGCAGGGTGCTGGGTTCTATTTCTGCATGGCTTTATGTGATTGTGGTCAACAGTACTGGACACTGAGGCTTCAGCTCAGATATAAGTCTCCATGACGGGCATGATTCAATCAAGTATTGATCAAAGCAATTTTTTACTGGTTTATATGACAGTGATATAAATGGCTTTAGCTTTTCTTACTGTATTCTTTAACCATCCAGTTAATTTTAGAGCACCATTCTGCCACTCTGTGTGTATGTAGGTATATTTGGATTGTGTGTAATATGTGACCTGCCCTTTTAAAACCATTTAAGGATGTAAACATGGATGTAGCCAGTTGCTCCAGGCAGTGTTGATCACACAGAACGGTCCCGGTTCCCTCCGTTGGATGTATTGGTTGTATCAGATCATAGAGGACAATCTTGTCTTTACACACGCACCCACATACCAACTGCATTATCTCCACTACTGTTTAAAGCTAGAGCTTACACATCCAGTCTGTCATCAACATCATCTTATTTCCTTATCACATATCAGCCCTCTCATCTTTCCTGCCTTATAAGTTGGCATCCGGTTGCTCTTTTGGTGACCCTCAGCCTCAAATGCATCAATAAAACTTCAGTAACAGATCAAGAATACAGAGGATTCCAAAGGGTTCTTTGGAGCAATGCCATAAATAACCCAACAATGTTTATCTAAAAGACATTTCAGTCAATAATTCATTTATACAGCATTTTTATTAATGAGATGTCAGAGAATGAATATCAATTTATTTTTCATATCTTTGCACATAATGTAAAGGTTTTACTGCAGAAAAAAACAAACAAACAAACGTTTATTTAATCTAAGAACCAGATTGTTCTCAGTACTAGTGGAACAACCTTCTGCAGCTTGGGCTGGAACTCATTTATTACGACTAATTGCCAGGTTTGTGTGCTCCAGGCAAGTAGCTTAATCATATTTCTATGAAGTACTCAAGCCCAGTCATCTCTACATATAATGGCTGCATTTATACTCATGAGAGGCTGTGATTGCACGGTGCTGTATTACTGATATGGGCTTTAACTCTCATGATTACGTGCAAGACTGTTTTCTGTGACGATGTGTGCCTCTACAGTGCTCGGCTGCACTGAGAACACTGCTTTTCTGATGGCCTCTGGTGGAGCCTGTCCCTGGGGAAAAGGGTGGTTTAGCAAAAACCCGCCATTCTGAGCTATTTGTGTGTGTGTTTGTGTGAGAGAGAAAGAGAGAGAGAGAGTGTGTGTGTTTTCGTCCTGTGAGGTGGTATATACAGACTGCCAACAGTCTGAACCCTTTGTCCCGTTTTCACTGATCTCCAGAAATTTTCTTCAGGCTTTTGTCTAAAATAGCTTGTAGGATGACTATTATCTCCTGGCTTTGCTCAAATCTTCGTTGCTTGCAACGTTTATTGTCATTGAAACCACATACCAGCACATCATGAAACACCATGAAAGAAAACGCTTGTCCAGAAACATGCAGCAAAACAACGCAAGACTACACAAAGTGCGGGATGCTACAAAAGTGTAAGAAAAAGTGGATGAACAATCCAATATCTATGTATCCTAAATTGCATGGCTTTTATTGAGCAATACAGTGCAAAACTTTGTATTTTTACACTCCTAGTCTGAATCTGGAAGTACATGTCTAATGTTCTTCAAGCCATCAAAGGTAGGAAATTTACACTGCATAGATAAAGATGATTTTTCATGCTACACATATAAGGGACTCAGTACAGCATAGTTGATCAGTTTAGCTCATTTATTTTTGGAGTTGTGTGTGTCTGTGTATGGTGTCTGTGTGGATAATGTGTCTTATGTCTGTGTGTATCTGTGTGAGTGCGTGTGTTTGTGTGCGTGAGACACCAACGCCCCCATACACTAACAGCACTTACTATCTGTGGATTTTGCCCTTTTTTCTTCTACTCATAGCTGCCAAATGGACACTTCAGACAGTCTAAAGTTAGTAATGCCCTCCAGCTTTTTTCCAGAGCGCCCTGGGTACTCTCTTATGATCTGTGTTTTTCTTATTAGCTTAGCTTATTCACCCTCAGTGAGATCACTTCCCCGTCTGTATCTTCTCTTGGCTGGAGTTCCTCTGCTCTTCGACGACGTCTGTCTAAAGCCTGAGCTTCAGCACTCAGGCATTTCGCAGGTCCATGATGGCTTTTCTCTGTGGAGCCCTGCCTCGCTGTCAGAGTATCACTTAGAGACGGCTTTCCCCAGGCTGCCTCAGCTGTTTGGTGTATTCTGGGGAGGATGAATCTGCACGAGGGTCAAAGCTGAGCCAAGATTGCCCAGACAGGGTCACGTGGTGTTTGATGACTCATCGTGCAGGAATATCTGTTTGTGTTTGTGTATTTATCCCAGTGTTTATCACAGACCCTGCCCAGATCAAGCACGCATACATTGTTGATGTTCTTGACCTTGGGGACACTCCCTCAGAAAGCTGATGTTAAAGAGGTTCAGGAGACTTTCCCTGTATACCTGTAAACATTGTTTATATGAAGGACATTTTCCTTGATTCTGTAAGTGATTTGAACTTAAAATCAATTTGTTCAGACTATAAACACTCCAAGTAGTCCATTCAGGAATGTGGAGAAGGTCAGTCTTGGCATGTCGTCTTTGAAAAGTTTAGCTGCTATGCATAAAATATGCTGCTCTCAGGACATTTTCATATGCAAGATATGGGATTAAAATTTAACAGAATTCGTAGCCTGACAGATTTGTGCCTGACCTGTTAGCAGTACTGTTGCTGTTACTGTAAAGACCTTGAAAGCATAAAAGCCAGAGGTTATCAAAACAAGAGTGATGTACAACCCTGCATTGACACAGTCAATTACTCCCACAGAGGGCACAACATGGGTTTTTACCATGTGGATTCAAGCTTCCCTCTCTCTGTCTCTCTCACATTAAGGCTAAGTGCCCGGAGCGGCTGGCTTGTGTGGTTAGCTGACTAAAAGGTTCAATAATAAAAGCATAAGCCGAACAGCTTATCACAAATTAAAGCACTGGCACTGTTGACTAAATTCTTGCATGCTGCAGTATTCTTGGCTCAACACAGCACTGCCTGCTGCCATGTGACCTGAAAAATATTTTATTTCTGTCTCTATACTCAACGTTTGCCATTCAGAGATACTTTTTGTTTCCAACTTTTTACATTCTGCAAAAAAGCTGTTCTAATGAGCTCCCAGTTCAGTGCAGTATAAAATGGTTCTGAAGTCAATAATCTTTAGGAGACTGCATGATACGTTTGCTAAAGTGTTTACATAGTTTCAAAACAAACCATTCAAACACCAGACCACACAGGGCGTGGTGAAACTAAGCTTAAAAAACATGTGTTTTCAGTTCACCATGGTTGTGATGTCATAATAAATATTTACAAGAATATCAGTGCTAAGAACAAATTTTATTAGACAAATAGTCTGTGGTTGTTCTTTATCAAGCTCTATATTAATTATTGCTACATATTGTTACATGCCCAACAGTATTTTAAAGACACTAATGGGCCAGTTTCATCCATTCAGTTACAGGCTATAGTAGTGTTTTGAGTGTGCAAGGCAATTATTAGACGTTTTGCTATTCCTGACTGTCAGGAAGCAAATGTATCAGTGTAGTCTTCCACATGGTCTTCCACAGCTCTAGACATGTCCAGTCTGTTCCAAACATATCAGAGCAGACTTTTTTAAAAGAATGAGGTGATTGTAATTTTAAAGGCCATCTGTGTAGATACTTTTCTGTCTGCTAAACACATGTGAGTTAAATATTCTTTGAGGTGCTTCATATCTAAAAGGTGAATTACATTAGGGACATGTACTGTGTGTTAAACAAGATAAATGCATATGGACACTTAGTACATGTGCTTGTGAGTTTGTTGCTCTGAGGGCACGGGCCAATCTGGGATCTTGAGTGGAGCTTGTAGTCTGCAAAGGGCAGTCAGTAGACGATAAGGATCAGTGCTCCCTGAATACCACAGAGGAGGGAAATGGAGCCACATGCCCTACAGCAGTACTGTGGTCAGTAACCAGAGAGTATCAGTGCTTGCACTGCTTTACTCCACAGAGTGCCCATAACACATGATGCTACTACTGTCATAAAGGTTTCTTTAGTATGAGGCCATGGACTGAAGATAGATATCTTCTGACTGCTTCAAAGGATCCTTTTTGAAGCTTGTTAGCAAGTTGCCCTGGTCTGAAATCACTAGGAATTGCAAAAAGGGTAATGTATGATAGTGGGTGTCTGTTAACCATTATGACCAATTCCTCGCAAGCATTAGTTCTCTGTCTTCAGATTACATGTTCAAGCTTTCTTGGCTTGAACGTTTTATTAATTTCTGATCAAGTTAGAACCAAATTAGGCCTTGTTTGCCTCCAGATATCGCCTCGTGTGTCTTGCGAACATGACCTTTATTATTTGTGGCTGAGCTAAATTTATTTTTGTGATCTTACTGAGGTACGATGGGGTCTGAGCATTGCCTGTTATTTAGAGCTGATGATGTATTGTGGTGCGGAGTGGACCTTTTCAAAGATCCTAACCAGCGGAACACAACCAGAGGTCTCTCAGATTCTGGGAATAATTTAGATTGCACTGCATTTGGCAACTTGTGCAGGAATGGACTTTCTGCTTTTGTGTGTCCATATAAGGGTGTGTTGTATTGGCTGGTATGCAGGGTTGCACCTATACAGTGGACCAGCAAGGGGTTCTGACCCATCAAAATGTGACTTTTTGATATTTTGACTTCAGCTGAACCTCACAAGGGTCAAATGATGTCCAGACATGTTTGCTTGTTCTCCACAGGCTAGTTTGACTTAACAGTTTTTTTTTTCCCCTTGGTTGGCATTTGTAGCTGGATGATGTTGAAATGTATGTACCTGCTTTGTCTAAAGACCTAATATGTTTGTTTGGATTGGCTTCAGGAAAGAAGCTGTGTGTGTGTGTGTGTGTGTAAAAGGAAGAGGAAAGAAGACCTCTGTGACTGTTCATTTGGCCTCCAACAGAGCAGACTCATACTCCTGTGTTTGGGTTATTTTTAAAGGTCCTTTTGGACCTCAGTAACCTCACATTATGGATTGCAAAAAGCAGGATTAAATGTCCTTTACATTTGTCTCCAGCTGTTTTCATTACTTCAAAGGCGACATCCTATCTGGAAGCCGGCATCAAGTTCTATTATTAACCGCTTATGGAATCGTAACAAAAGGAACTGCTGGTGTTTTCGCATACTATCAGGTTTCAGAGCGGTGAAGCCCACTGAGAACCAAAAATGTGGTTAAGCTGTAGAGGGAATTGTAGCCCACTTTCATGCCAATCTCTAACAACGTGCACAAATCACAGCTGAATATCACGCCAATACAAAAGCTTGTAACTTTTTTTTTTTATTATTGTAGTTATTTTACTTACTTTATGTACACCAACTGGCTTGTTACACTTGATTTGTTTAGAAGTGACTAATAAAAAACTAAATATTGATTCATCCTGTAAAGTTGCCTGTTATAGACAAAGTTTTCTTTCAACAGTGACAATATGCTACTGTGTGCAAATGACCTGAGTGTGACATTTGCCATACATTAATTTGCATTTCATTTTGGTGTATATGATACACGTTACATATAACGTACACGTAGAAACACACGCACATCATTGTTAAATGTTGGATTGTGAGGCTTGTCACTTATTTGTATTGCACCAGTGGAGACTTTCAGACTTTTCTACAACTTTGTCCAGTGTATTAGGAGCACAGACCTAGTTAGTTATGTGCACTGGTATGATTTTTGCATCTGCACCTTCCCACAGTGAGTTTGAAATGAGTTCACGACTTGTGCGTTAAAATTCTGAATCTCAGTATTCCATTCATATTGGGTGAACTTTGTAGGAACAACATCTCTTTTTGTCCTCGGTCACCCCAACCTCATGTTTATTGGTTGTAAATCCTTTGCAGCTGCTAACTGCTTGTAGTCTGCACCTCATAAGTATCCTCAGATGTCGGCATCTCTTCCTGATTTAAAAATAGTCTTTTGTTGTCCACTATTCTGGTCTAACAGTTCACTTGCTAATAAGTTTACCAATGGATTCCTACCTCTTAATCGCATAACAAATGGTTGATTCCCATGCATGTAATGTTCTAAAAATGTCTCTGATTGATTTATTGAGGATTTTCCTCCTCATGATGGCCTACTCATCTGACCATGACACCGTTTTATCCCTCTTGTTGGAAGACAACAGCAAAAGGCTCCACCACATACACTTTTAATAGAAAGGGTTCTGTTGTACTTAAATAAAAAAGGGGATTGATCCCCAGTCTGTTAAAGGAAAATAGCATAAGGACACTTTTCAGTAACATTAGTAGGTTCAGCCCATTGTATTATTGAACAGTTAATGGTATTGAGCGGGCTGGGGGTGAACTACCAGACCTAAATCCTCATGACTTACTTTTTTCTAGCTGCATTCACCCTGTTTTATTGTCCTGCCCTTATTTGTGTTCTGAAATGTCTTCCTGTGCCGGAACCTTGTGGACAATGGGCTCCGGAGGGTCCTTCTGACTGGTCATACAGGACAGGTTTTCTGACTCAATCGGATATGTGGTCATAATATTCCTTTGAGTGTAGACATGTGACTCGAGCATAAAACTCAGACTTCAAAACACTAAGTACAATTCCATTTCTGTTATTTTTGGATGGAAGAGAGTGAAGTGTCCACTGAGAATTTGTCCTGTTTTCCATATGCAGCTAAATGTCACACAGGCCTTGTGAGATTCATAAATTAGCTCATGCATTTGGCTGATAAGGTAATGAGCATTTCAGCATTGTCCCTAGTTATGCCAGTGTAGGAGTCTTGATGTGGGATTCAGGGTTTTCCTTGTTTACAGAACGTTCCTACTTTGAGAATTTGATTGCAATAACAGGTGGGCTTGGCTACTGCTCTGCATGCTGTATTAATCATTTATTTATTTTTTATTGCAAAATGAAATTAATCCTGTTTAATTGGGTCTGATGCGTCATTGCAGGGGGGAAAAAGGTCATTGTTTTTCTTAATAGATTTAAAATATCACGTCTGTCTTATTTGTTCCAACTCTGGAAAATGAGATTTTATGAGGTATAGTACTGAGATCATATCCCCATATGCATAGAATATGGTAACACAACTGATTTTGCAGTCTTTGGCAAGGCAATATTCATATTACAAAAACAACAACAAAAAGAATCAATTAAATATTTTGTGCGGCTCTAATTCGGCATAGTTGAACACTGGTTCTGTTTGTTCTGGGTTAAGGATGTATTTTGCCTTGGGCACCAAAACCACAGTGAAATCTGACCTCCTAAACTCTACTGCAGGTCTCATTCCAGGTTAGGATGAAGCACACTATCTACTCAAACTGCAGGACTGTGCCAAGTCATACTTCCTCTGAGATTCCAGGCTATTGTTTTTCCCATCCTCTATGTTTTATTCAGTGTTGCCTGATTTGCTGAGTCCTTTCCTAATCCCACACTGGCCACAATTAAACTTATTTAAACTGATCAGTTCCTGTAAGATCAGTTAAACCTATGTCCAGTCATTGAGGTATGGGTTTTAGTTCTCTTCCAAATCACAGCAAAGTCTAGTAATCGTCTGATTTTATTACGGTGTTTTAAAATTAGTGATGGAATTAGTGATGGACTGCCTCTTTTGTGATGGACCATCCAGCTTAAGTCATCTCTCACATATGCTAATGCCATCAGAGGGACGACCTGGGGTCATGTGCGTCCAACTTCCCAGAGAAAGAGGGCTGATCCTGAATCAGGTGTCGCCTTTGTGATCAGGTGGGTTGAGGAGCTGGACCTCATTGTCCTTCTCTCACAGCAGAGTTTGATGGGTATTGAGTGTAATTGGCTTAGCTGTTGCTCTGGGTTTATGGTTTCACATGCTAAGGGGCTATTCAAGGCCAGATCAGATGTACCGCACAATGAACTCAGTGGGACTTCTTTGTTATTGTACTTTTTAAGCATATATTTGTATGATTTTTTTGGCCCGTGTCTCAAAAAGGATCATTATTTTCAATAAATAAAACAAAAGCAGATTTACAGAGTGTTTTGATATTCTGTAATGCTGCTACTACTTTTCCAAGAGGTAGAGAACTGGGGGGGTGTCTTTAGGTTTGTCAAATTATGAGCAGAATTGCAGATGATAACTGCCTGAGACCACTATATCTGTAATATAAGCAAACACATCAGGAAAAAATGTAAATATAAACAGAATATTGTTTAACACTTAAAATCTTGACTTATAATTACTACTACTACCACCTCTACTACTATTAATTAATTAGCAGTAACTGCTCATCAGGCTGGTTCGATTTAAGGTTATTATACACTCAACAATATGTTGTTTGACTAGGAACCTTTGGCTCTTTTTTGATGAGTAATGCACTTTTATTTAATGAAGCAGACAGCTGGAGGTAAACTTAGTAAAAATAGTTCTTCAGTTGTATTCCAAATGATTGTGTGCCCATTGAACCCCCTTATGTCAGTTCATTTTTACATCACCCAGTTCCTCCAGTGCATTTGTTTAGGCTCCCATGAAGCAACAGTGGATGTGTCTTCCATTTGCCTGGTGTATTTATGTATTTGGAAAAGGCTTCAGCCTTCACTGGGGTTGTAAATCTTGGTGGTTTTTCGTCCACGTTGTCTACAAGCCTGGCCTGCTCGTCCTGTACCCACTGCGTCAGAGGACCATACACGTGTCTTTCATGGGAAACTATTTTTTGCACCATGCAAAATCCTCTCACATGCTGCATCTGATTTTCTTTACTTTTCTTTTCTTATATCGACGTCAAACGTCACTTTACATTCACCAGCACCTCATCATGTCCAGCTACCAAATGAGAAAACTTTGCGCATGTAACTTTGAAGAATGAAGATCAAAATGCTATTTGGATAACTGTCCTAGTGAGAGCCTTTACATTTAAATTTTAAAGTGCGCAGCAACCATTATGGTTAGTATTATGATCGTGTGTGTGTTTGTGTGTGAGAGAATGGAAAATCCTGTTTAAGTCAGTCGACTGTGAGCTCAGTATAAATGAAGCTCATTCATAGAACGCACAATAAAGTGTTCATGCTTTGGACGGTATCAGGTAGCAAGTGCTGTTTGGTGGGACAAACCTGTTGACAAGCCTTGAACATGTAAACAAATGTGTTTATTAAAATGATGGAACACATACATGGAGTAGGAAGAAGATTGGTTCAGCTGTTTATTGCTAAGGAGATGCAACGGCCCCATTTAACCCCATTGAATCAAGTCTCATGCTAGTGGGGCTTTCGGAGACTTTGGCAATGTTCCCTTTAATACATCTAAAACCTGGTGCCAGTGTAGGTGTAGCCCTTTCACATAGCAAGTCCACATGTGTCAATGTAAAATTTGAATCTTTATATTTTGGTGCAAAATGCTCTGAATCCATATGTAGCAATTTGGCAGGTTTGTGAAAGCAGCTTGTGTGGGATGGAAAATAATAATTATTAGTAATCATAATACCTTACAATGATACAGCTGATGTGAAATACCTTCTCCCAACATTGTAAATTTGTAAAGGTGGTCGTGTGTGTGTGTGTTTGCGTGTGTGTGTGTGTTTGCGTGTGTGTGTGTGTTTGCGTGTGTGTGTGTGTGTGTTT
>JBBMFX010000037.1:15338103-15353844 GCA_037832545.1 Rhabdalestes septentrionalis | reverse complement strand
GTGTGGCTGTGTGGCTGTGTGGCTGTGTGGCTGTGTGGCTGTGTGGCTGTGTGGCTGTGTGGCTGTGTGGCTGTGTGTTAGGCACGGGTCACAGCTGTGGCCAGGAGCCCCAGGCTCCGAAGGGAGACTCCAGCAGGGGAAGCCCTATCCTGAGCACACTGGAGCAGCCGGGAGAACCACACACAACCCAACAGGATGAAACAGGCAAGAGATTTCTCTCTCTCACTCTTTCTCTCTCTCTCGTGCAGACGCTACCGGTCAATCTCTGTCCCGCAGTCCGTCCGTCTCTGTCTTTTGACTGCCTGCCTGTCTCTCTCTTTCTCACTTCCTGTCAGGCTCTGCCTCTCTCTTGCTGTCAATATCTCTCTCTCTCTCTCTCTCTCTCTCTTTCATCTTGACCTGTCTGTCTCTGTCTCTTATTTTGTGTCTCTCTCGTTCTTTGTTTCTACCTGTCTGACTCGCTCTGTCGATCTGTCTCTCTTGCTCTCACTGTCTCTGTCTTCTCTTTGTATGTCTTACTCTTACTTTCTCTTTCTGTGTATCTCTCTCTCCTATACATTTCTCCAATACACTACACCACTACATTTTATAAAAGTTTATAAAAAGCGAGTCATTCTGAAATTGTCTGTGGCAGCAACTGAAAACTTGTTTAATCACGGAGCCATTCCACTTCTCACTGTCCTGTTCCTCCCTTCCAAAGCTTTAGCCCTAATTTCAAACACAAATATTTCCCCTCTGTGGTTTTGAACAGTTCAGTACGATCCCATCTCTCCTCCTAGTGGTCTACAGACCCCGCCACTAAGGAGCTAGTGTCCTGGGAGTGTAAATTAGCTGTAAAAGATGGGAATGACATAAACAGTTTGGGGCAGGAGATGGAGATTAGGACTTCCTTTTTCCGGTTTCCATCCTGACTTCAGTGGAGAGGCAGGCAGTAGACCCTGAAGGAGGAAGCTGGAGCAGACTCCAGAGCAGTGCTACAGACTGATACTCCGTTACACTGCTGGGTGTTTCGTGAGGTGTTGGGATGGTAGTTTGTGGACATACAGAGCTTTGCACGCATTCTGGGTATTTTAAAGGTAGGCTGCTTGTTGCCTGTTCATGCTGCACGTTATTAATAGTAGTGATGCCGCTTGAAGCAAAATATGTGTATGATTGTAATATTTTGTGAGAATTTCATGAGGAACAAAATGCTTTGTCATGCAAAATATTCCTTTACATACATGCGAGTAATTCAGTGTTTTAGTCTGTTCTCTGAAGAGTGGAATATGATCTCGGGAACTGTACAATTGGCGTCAAACGTCTGATTAATGTGGGTTTTTTTCTTTCGGGCACATGAGATATTCACAGTCAATGTGTCTAAAAAATTTTTTTTTCCTCATTTAAGAAAGTAATGCCTGTTTATCAGTAGACATGGTTAAGTGCAATTGATTTTAAAGCAAATTTAAAGGTTGTTTAAGCGGATGGGAATGTTAAACATTGGTAAAAAATTATTTTATGAAACCTATAATAAAACGAAAAGTATTTAAAACACTAATCTCACTGTCCGGCAAGTAGGATGTGTTGGAAAAAATACATCCATACAAAACACCAAAAATATCATAATGGTATAAAATTTATTAAAATTAATAATTAGGCATTAAGGAGAAAAACTGTAATGGGCCAAGAAAAGAGTCTTAGGGCAAGATTTAAACTCTTCACTGCAGGTGTGTAGAATTTTAAGTGGTCATTTGTTTGTGGATTGGAAAGACAGGCCAGAGGAGTGAGGATTAATCACATCACAAATGAACTGTGACCAGATTTTCATGACACCAAAATGATCAAATCAATTCTAGGAAGCCAGTGTTGAGGTGTGCTATGACAAGTGAAGTCTCTCTTTCTTGTGTCAGTGAGAAGTCTATCAGCAACATTTTGGACAAGACAGGACAACAGAGACTGTCTAGCAAGCATTTAAAGATTTGATTAAATTAAATGCTATACAGAGCCTAGAACTGTCAAGGTGTGTTGAAATTAAAGCATGTAAAAATGTCCAGATCACAATCATTTCACTTTTCTTGGTTGTCCCAGCTGATTTTAAATACTGCTCCTGACAATGGAATTCATTTAGCAAATTTAAGTGGGGTGAGAACTCAATGTACATAATTTTGCTCAGAGTTTCTGACAATATACAACATTCTGTCACCATTTTTACATTGCAAAAAAAATCAAGCAAAATTATTTGGCAGTATAGTGAGTAATTCACTTGTTAAGCTTTCTTTAAAAACAGAGATCTTACATAGGATAATTGCTTTAAAAACACATTTTATTCTAAGATTTTGTTTGCAGTGTATATGTAGCAGCATGTTTCATATCTTAAAATGGTAATCTGATTATGGTCTATACTTTTGTCCCTTATAGATAGACCTTCTTTTTCTTTATTTTCATTATTTTCCATTATTTAGTTACATTATCCTCACGGCTCCATTATCCTCATGGCTCATCAGCCACAGCTGGGTTTAAGTAAAAATCTGACCAGATTATGTGTGTCAGTGTTCGGTGAAGCAAGATTCCACATTTTACTGAGAGTTCTCCTCTCTGACCTGCAGGGGTCAGTGTGCAGCAGCAGGGCAGTGTGTTGGAGCCGAAAAGCACACTTTCCAATGACAGGAAGTTCATGCTGGACATGCTTTATGCCAAGACATCTGGCACCAGTGGTACCAGTGGTGACTCGGGTCCCTTAAAAGGCCTGGATCCAGAGGACTCTTTTGCAGGCTGTGGTGGGACTGAGGATACAGGCATCTCCAGCCTTGCCGGCCGTCTCTCTAGCCTGCGGTTGCGCCAAACCCAGCCCACGGAGGACACATCCCGGCGGGCAGAGCTAGAGGGGCTGGGTGGCAGTGCCCAGGCAGCCCGGGCCAGGTTGGCGGAGGAGCAGAAGAACAGAAAGGTGCGGCCACAGTACAGTATTGACGCAGAGACACACTCGCGCAGCCTGGAGAAGACTATGATGACCCCGTTGTCCCGGGGCAACCAGGATGTGTGGGAAAACATGCACCCCAGCTCCAGAGCCCTGCGCATCAAAGACCTGGACTTCTCTGACCTGCTGGAGGAAGAGGACATAGATGTGTTGGACATAGACACTTTTGACACAGGTATAGCCAACGGTATCCCTCCACCTCCACCACCAGGAGGGGGGCTGGGAGGACTTCCTCCACCACCTCCTCCTCCTCCTCCTCCTGGGCCTCCAGGGCTGGCTGCTCCTCCTCCTCCTCCTCCTCCACCTCCTGCTCCTGGAGGACTTGGTGGACCCCCTCCTCCTCCGCCTCCCCCAGGAGCCCCACCTCCACCTCCTTCTCAGGCCCTAGACCCGACCTTCATAAAGAAGTGCAAAACAGTCAAGCTGTTCTGGAAGGAGCTCAAGCAGCCCGACAGTCCCAGGAAGTGCAAGTTTGGACGGGGCACCGTGTGGGCTTCGCTAGATAAAGTTACGGTGGACACTGACAAGCTGGAGCACTTGTTTGAGTCCAAGGCAAAGGATCTTCCTGCGGCGAAGGTAACGTACAGACAAATAAGTTTGATAAAGAAAATTGCACAAATAAGAATAAAGTGTGTTGAGGGATTTAGCCTTTCATGAACCATATTTTCCTTTCAATGGAAAATTGTGTTTTAGACTCCGTGTTTCAGGTCTGACTCCAGGACTAGGCCTAATTGCCTTCTGGAAAAATGATTCCACATATGAATTGATCTCTCTCTCTTTCTTGGTTCTCCAGCGAGGTCCTGAGGTGAAGAGGCCAGAAATTCTTGTTCTTGATTCTAAGAGGAGCAATGCCATCAACATCGGCATGACCGTATTACCTGCTGTGCATGTCATCAAAACTGCTATTCTCAACTTTGATGAATTTGCCATCAGTAAAGAGGGGATTGAGGTACCGTGTAATACTCGGTTAATCCACAAGAGGGCAGCAGTTTTACACTTTTCTCAGATGAAATTTGAAGTATGATGCCTGTTGCCTTTTTTTGTCTCTTTTTTTCCCTTTAATTCATATTGTAGAAAATCCTGACCATGGTTCCAACAGAAGAAGAGAAACAGAAGATCCAGGAGGCCCAGCTGGCCAATCCAGACGTTCCTTTGGGTACAGCAGAACAGTTTCTTCTTACTCTGTCTTCCATCAGCGGCCTCAAGGCACGCCTGCAACTCTGGGCCTTCAGACTAAACTACGAGAGCCTGGAGAAGGTTACTTTTTTCATCTCTCATCTTTGTTTTTGTCTCTGGGGGTACTTTAGTATCAGGAGTGCCACTTGTTTTTCTATGAACAATTTTTGTTTTGAAGTAATTATATTAGGAAAAAAAGGACATCATTTTTTCCAGGTAATGGATTTGGCTTACTTTAACCACATTTTCACTTAATTTCAGAATATTTTATCTTCATTTTTTTGAATGAAGATAAAATGTTTCTAAAAGTCCAGTATAAAATCATCCCCCCACCTTATTTCATCAATGTATGCTTGTCACACTATAATTTTTCAGATGCTTATAAAATATGCATTTAACATTGAGAACCATAAAGAACATGCATAACTGGGTTTTGAATGACCATTTAAATGTATTAAAAGAAGAATGGCTTTTGATATTTCAACTGAATGTTGAGCTGCCCATTTAGATCACCCCAGTGGGGTTCAAGGACCAGGCCATTATTGTTTTGCGTTGTTGCCTTTTGATGTAATATTCTTGTGGATTGTGGTGTTGGATTTAGGCCAGATGTGACAGGAGCCAGTCTTCAATGTTTTTCGACCCACCAGTGCACACAACATTATGGCCTCTTCTTAATTTTGTAATTGCGAATTTTGTAATTGCGAAGGCCTCATTTGCTTCAAACATATTTGAAGCAAATGAGGCCTGCAGTTCCTTAGATGTCCGTTTGGGTTCTTTTATAACTTTGCAGATATGTGGTTTCTGAACTCTTGAAGGAAAGTTGGTAGAGGACAACTGCTTGATTTCTGGATTTCCATTATGTCCATTCGCATCTGTTTTTTTTTTTTATCAAATCACAGTGTGTTGCTTGTTACCTCGCACTACTTAATGTTAAAAAATGAACAGGGCTGGCAGTAATCGAGTTGTGCGTCTAAATTATCCCAGTTATCTACGTATTTTGGTTAATTGCTTGAGAAATGGAGCAATTATTTTCACAAAGAGGCAGTTGGACTTGGGTAACTTTTTTCCTAGCAGTAAATCATCATTCTAATTTATGTTTTGTGTTGGCAACTTATGTTCTAGTTCAGAAAGACAAGTGTGCAAAAAGGAAAGACAGCAGTTATGAGAAAATGTCCTTTCAGAGATCATTTGAGAATGTTCAAGCTATTTAGGTTAACATCAAAAAGACAAGTGTTAATCAAAAGTACAGGTTTAGTTATTGGCCATGCTGGGTGTGATGTGGAATCCTGCTGTTAAGCACATTTCTTAAATGTGGAATGATGATTCAGCTCTGACTTTTTATTCATAGGATCTTTTGGTCAGCACTACATTACGTTACATTACAATCATTTGGCAGACGCTTTTATCCAAAGCGACTTGCAATATAAGGAAACATTCAAGCGCTAATATCTTTATGTATGAGTAATGTAAGAAGATGAACTGATGAGTCTGCCAGAGGTTTGTTGAAGTTGGAGAAGGATTCTGCTGCTCTAGTTGGTTCAGGCAGCTCATTCCATCGACAAGGAACCGTGAGAGAAAAGAGTCTGGACTGGGTTTGCCTTGTGTGCAGGGACGGTGTGTAGGGTACTCCCTGGTTTACACTTTGTTGTCATTCTTAAAATCCTGTGCCCATTCTGCTTCGTCCTGTAGGAGATAGCGGAACCTCTCTTTGACCTGAAGCTCGGCATGGAGCAGCTGTCCAAAAACACGACCTTCAAACGTATCCTGGCAACCCTGCTTGCCATTGGCAACTTTCTGAACAGCTCCAGTGTAAGTAAAGCATCTCATTTACTGGTCAGCCACTCACAAGCCTTGTGAGAAATGTGGTGTGCGCTACAGTAATCCTTCGCTGAACTGTGACCGGGAAGACGATTAGCATGTTTGCTGTGGTTAGATGCTAAGCTGTGAAGTTTAATAGGCCAGGTGTGTGATGACCTTCAGACAGACTCTAAGACAATATGGAATGTAAAAGCACTTCATTCTTTGCTACAGAACTTTACTGTTTCAATGTGTTCAGTTATGGTCAGTTATAGACCAAAAGTCATCAGTACTTCTCGAAAATTATGCTTAAAAAGGCTGAGAACGTCATGACTTGAAACGTAATTTCTGAACAGTGATTCAAGCTCCCTTGAGATCTGAGGCTTAATGACACTGACCTTAGCATTCCAAAGGAAGCCATTATAGCGTGGGCACAAATGTGCAATTAGAGGTTATTTCTAGCTCAGATGTTTTGAGCGCTTGTGTAAATGTTCTCTCAATGTTTTCAGTCAAGTCACTGAATTCCTTAAAGGAGGTTGTTGTATTGGAATAAATCCTCAAACAAAACTACAAGCAGGTCTTTGTAGTAAATCTGTGAATCTGCGAAACTAATGGAAGGATGGAATCTGCACATACACACTAACTATACATCAACACATGAACTTGATGATGGTACATTTTTAATGGATATGATGGATGTAGGACATTCAATTGATGTATCCTTTTATCATGTAGTGCTTTTTTATGTGTAATAACTTTTTTCATATAAATATTCTCTTTTTTTTAAACTTTCGTCTGTTTTTGCATGTTTGGGCCACAGGTTAATGCACTGAAATGCACAAGAGTCTCTGGCATGTAATATTACAAACCATTTTTGAGGCTTTTATGAAAACACCCATTTCAGAAGAAAAGTGACATTAACATGTCACAAATAAATAATATAAACCTCTTCAGTATTTACAGTTATCTTCTAAAACCATCAAATCAAACAGGTGCCAATGTTGGGAACATCAGGAACCAATCCGGTGTCAGTCCACATTCTTACAGCCAACATATTAACTTTTAAAAATGTGTGCCTGATTGAAAAAAATACAAATTTAGCATCTTTACTGTCTGTTTCTATGAATTTGTTCTAAGACTATGTGGTGTTTTTATAGGCCAAATTGTGCTCAAATGAATGGTTTGCATATTGTCTTGTCTGATAAATTTGCAGTGTGCTGAAAGACTTCTATCATTTTGGCAGGCGAAGGGTTTTGAGCTGAGTTACCTGGAGAAAGTGGTCGAGGTGAAGGACACCGTGCACCGACAGTCTCTTCTGCATCACTGCTGTAATTTTGTGGTGGACAATTTCCCAGACACAACAGACGTCTACTCCGAAATCTCCGCCATCACCAGATCTGCTAAAGTACGGCCCTCAGATTTGTCAGAAAATGAATCTGATGCCTGAATCAGGCCTTTATATTCTACATTTTGTCGGTTGGTCTTTCTCATTTAGGTTCTGTTTGGGTCAATTGCAACTTTTTTTTTCTCTTTAATTTTTTGTCTCTGATTATTAGCCCTGTTTTATTTACATTGTTTTTGTCAGTATTTTGATCTGCAAATCCTCGGGAATCAGTCACTCATCCCTAATTTTTGGGATGTTTCTGCGCCTAATTGTGGTTTTGTACGTCCTTGTGCTAGCCTTTGGTTCTCCTTTCCTCTTTGTCGGCCTTTCAGGTGGATTTTGAGCAGTTGTCTGACAACCTGGTTCAACTGGAGAGGAAGTGTAAGACCTCATGGGACAACCTGAAGGTGATGGCCAAGCACGAGACCAAATCCCAGCTGAAGAACAAAATGACTGAGTTCCTGAAGGACTGCACTGAGCGTATCATCATTCTTAAAGTGGTGCACAGACGCATCATCAACAGGTTAAAAACCTCTAATCAGGCCATGTTTAGAACTCTGGTTCTATATATGTTTGTAGTTTAGGGGTACAAAATGGTACAAAATGATTTACTATGTGCTTATATATACATTATTAATACAAACTCTAGTTTTTGGACAGTGTTAGAGTTCCACTAATTATTAAATTGTGAATGCACATTTATATACAATTTTTAGAACAGCACAAATCCAGCTAGGAGCCGAATGTTTAGGACATTCATTTGGAGATTCATTCAGAACAGGAATAAATGTGTAAAATGTCATTAAAGCACTTGTTCTAGAAACTGTGACTTTTGATTTAGAATGTAAATGAAAGCTGCTTTTGATGGCAAATCGCCTTGTTTTCTTTGTGTGTCAGGTTCCACTCGTTCCTTCTGTACCTGGGTCAGCCCTCGTATTCGGTCCGTGACACCAAAATTACCCAGTTTTGCAAGATCATCAGCGAGTTCTCTTTGGAGTACCGCACCACCAGAGAGAGGGTCCTCACCCAGAAACGCAAGCGTGCAGCCCACCGGGAGCGTACCAAGACCCGCGGAAAATTGATCACCGAGGTGAGGAATTGCGGTCACCGCAGATGCCGCCTCCCTCCTACCTCTTTTAGTCCTTCAGCTGTGAGCGTTTTCACGTTGTGTAACATTGCATCACTGCATGCATTTGGTTTATTGAATATCATGTCACGGTATGTTCTCTTGATACCAAAGCCTCATGCTCTGTGTAAAGCTACAGGCTGTTCTGGCCTTAAGAGAGTCCGTGCTGTCTAGTTAATGATTTCATTGCTCTCGCAGACGGAGAAATTCTCTGGAGCCGTCACATCCATCTCCCAGGATATCCCCGCCCCTGTCTCCACGCCGACAGGAGCCGAGCCGGCCCAGGAGGAACACGAGAACATGAAGAACCTCCTCATCGCTGCTGACGACCGCAGCAAGCTGCGCAGGTCCCGCGCTATTAAAAGTGAGAGAACGTCTCTTTGTCAGCTGATCCCTTGCAAAATTCAATTCACTGTATTATATTTATTTTTATATTATGTATTTATCATTGTTACTGTCTGGAATCGCCAACATTTTACAAGTCAAACTGGGGCTAAATTAAGCTCAGCACTAGGTAATGATGCAGGCTAGGGTGAATGAGCCTGAGAGGTTTGGGGTTTAATTAAATCTTCAACCCCACAGAGATGGTGACGGCCACTGCTCCCGCTTCGCCCGTCCAAGATTCTAATGATGAAGGTAGAGCACATGCTGCATGTTGCTGCTGTGCGGACAAAAGCATTTCTCTCTGGGTCCTTGTGCCCATCACAGAAGAGGCATTGTGAAGGGAGAAATGATTGTCAGCACACAGAATAGTTCTCGTGATGACACAAACACAATTTATTGGACAAAGCTCAACTGAGCAGCATTAAGATTGATGCCAGGGTTGAAACCGGACTATTTGTTCTTCCAGAGGAGACTAAATATTCGGAGAGTTTGCCTTCTTCGCCAGTAGAGAGTTTAGAAGCACAGGACCTAAGTGATGAAGGTATAGTGCCCGCTGCATGGCTGTAGCTTGTGAAATGCAGAAAGCATGTACCTTGTGACTAACGATGCGGCATTAAATGCAATGTTGAACTTGCAGGTTGTTGTGGATCCTTAACTACTCAGAATTTAAATCTACATTATTGATCCTATTTCACCTTACTGTCTCACTTCTTCCTACAAAGATGGTCCTTCACACTCCGTGTCAGAGCCAACATTTTCTTGAATGATGCAAGGATGTCTCTTCACACAGGTTTAGGAAGAGTTAGTCCGTCGCCGTCTGTGGGCCGAGAGGACGGTGCCAATTTGCAAGATGATGCCACAGATGAGATTATGGATCGGCTGGTCAAGTCAGTTACCCAGAATCCCTCAGAGAGAGCATCTAGCCCCAAAGCACGGAAAAGGTCACGGCTGAACAGGAAATCATGTGAGTGACATGCAGGCTAATAACAAAAGAATTCAATGAGTTTCATGTCTACTAGTGGCCCAGTGGCTGAGATTGGATCAAAATCAGACGAAGGGGTATTCACAAATGAAAGCTTCACGAGTAGCCTGATGTGCATTTTACATGGCAGCTGTTATCTCATATTGGCTGTTCTTTTAAGGTACTTGTCTTAACTTAACAGTCAAACATAAATATTAAGACATTAGGTCAACCGGCATGTTTTGTTGACACTTGTGTGCTATAAATGCGCAATTACTGTATTTGACTGTAGTTACTGTTTCTTACGCAAAAGCTGGTGCATTTTACATCGTTTTTTCAATGTGTTCAACTAGAGAAATTGAAATTTGCAGAAGATATACCACATTTAAATGTGTCCTCACTAGAAAATATACTTGTCATTTGTCAATTTAACTTCAGTTAAATGTTTGCATATGACAAAACATCTCGCATATTACCAGTAAGCATTTGGTTTTATTGATTGATTCGCCTTTAAATAAGTCACTTGGTCCCAGCGACTGCTGTCCCCCAGCTCAGTGTGAAAGATAGCCTACTCAAATCAAAGAAGAAAACAAGGGATTTCAGTCTGGTATGTACGTGGCGTGATTTATCTGTGTCCAAAATAGGCTGTAATCTGACTGGTTCCTTTCCTCTGTTTTCAGAGGCTTCTAAATCTCTCTATCAGATCAGGCTCACGTGTAGCTGTTCTCTGTTCTTCCCTTTGTGCTGTGTCGAGCCACCAGACGCTGAAGAAATGGGCTAGAACAGAAAAGAGGCACCTATTTTAAGTCGCTATTGTGGGTTATCGGTAGCAAAAAGAGAACACAAAACTTCAAACTTTAATACATGGTGTCTCTAGATTGATCTGGGCAAATTTTGGGCTAATAGACCTGTGAGCCATATAGACTTCACCGATAATAATGGTTTCAATATTGGAGTTTGCTCTACGAATAATTGCAGCTCATTTTAATTCAATACTGATAAAAGTTCATAATTTGAGAAAGCAAATCATGTGGTATGAGCTGCATGTTTGTAGATGTGTTTTGGTACGGCAGACACTCACATTCACAAAGACTGCACCTGCTCTTCTAGCCATAGACTCTCTTGCATGATACACAAAGGTCTTCTATTATTAGTTTTCTCCAGAGGGACATCTCGTTTAATTTTCCTCTTTCTGGGTTCCTCTTTTGAGTCTTGGTTCATCCTGAGATTTCTGCCTCCAGCTTCAGGGAGTTTTTCAAAGCCTCTCATGCCTTTGGTTCTCTAGGGGCTCAGGCCTCGATTCTGTAAAGCTGCTTTATGGTAAAACTAAAAAGTAAAAAGTGCTATATAAATACATTTGGATTGAATTGTATTGTACAAACATTTTGAACACAAGATTTTAGTACCTAGGACAAGCATTTTTTTGGGGTTCAGTCTGGTGAATGTTCTTCAGGCTTTCTTTATCCAGAGTCCACTACCATTTTGTTAAAAAAAAAACCCAAAACAACCTAAGAATCGTTGTTAAAGTTTAACAGTGGTCCAGTTTCTGAAGTGTCCCAATACTTTTCAAGGATGACTCTTATTAAATCGAGCTCTTTTTCATAGATGCATGAAGCCGAAAGATTTGTTGCACTGCTTTAGATGCATGTAGCCCAAAGAATGTGTTGCACTGCTTTGTGGATTACATTGGTATATCAGAAGTTTCAAAAAAAGAATAAACCTGATTTAAATTAGTTAGAAATCTAACCTGTATTAGCACAGATTTACATTTTTAAATGCTTATTTCAAGTGCTTCACTGTTCAAATAAACAAACTGTTGTTTTAAATGGAACAATATGAGATCAATAGTGGCCAATACTCAAGGTTTCAGTATCAAAACATAACACCTGGCTCTGTGTGTTGTATTAATGCAGACTTGTGTGTATCTTACAGTGCGGAGGACGCTGAAGAGTGGACTGAGTGTGGACGTGGCTCAGGCCCTGGGTCTCAACAAGGTCTGAGACGGAAGGGACTGGGGTCTAAAGGACTGATCTAGGGTCAACTGAATATGCTGTATGAAGGGAAGACGTTGACCTTGTATGAAAAGTAGACGATCTTGAGGAACTAACTGAGTGGAGACCTGGCGGATAACCGCCTGACCAGCCGGTCTCCCAGTGAAGACTGTTTCTCGCTCGCCCGCTGCAGACGCACTTCCGCTCCCTGTCTGAGTAACGGAACGTTTTTTTATTTTCCCACCCGAACTGAATGCTAAACTTTTTTTTTTTTTATCGAATACTGTAAAAGACTCTTGACAGGAAACTAAGTATTCTGTCCATTTCATTTAATGTTTCAATTGGTACATTTGAGTATTAAAGTATTAAAACCAGACGAAATCTATTGATGTAATATATTTGATCCTGCATTGATGCAAGTTTTAATAGAAACATATTGTATTGGTGTGTTTTGTAAGTTGTGTGTTTTGTTTTGGGTTTTTTTCCTTAAAAAGGGCCTTTCTTATGGAACAAATTCAACTTCCTTTAAGTTTGGCTTTTCATACACTTTTATTGGAGAGGAATGTTTAATATGGACAAATGTGTTAAAGTGGGTGTTTTACTGGTTTTGGTCTTAGATCAAATTCTATTTAAAAGAGCTGTATGCTATGAAAGCAGCTTTGTGGAATTATCCCATTTGCTTGAAATGTAGTCCATCAGTCAAGACATGCTTGGCTTCTTTACATTTACACTGGAGCTGAAATGAGAATGTAGCTACACAGTAATGGAAGTCAAATGAATTTCACCCTAAATCTATGTATGAAAGCAACTTTTTGGGTCAAAATTATTTTATATTAGACCTGAGGCTTAAGTACCAAATCTAAGAAGCAACCTTAAGATTCCAAACATGTCTTGACATTTCAGCTTTGAGACAACAGGATAACTGTAAGTATGATTTGTATTTAGTATTTTGGCTAACAGGATCTGACTTAGTCAGTGTAAAGTAGTAACACCTTGTCTGGCCAGCATCTCTTGAACAGCTGTATGATCCCCACTCACAATGAGATCTTGATTAGAGGGTGTATAAAATAGGTCATGTTCGTTTGTGGTGTTTTCCTTTTATTATTTATCTCAACATGTTCTTGATGGGTTTGTTGATGCTATAACATGGGGAGGGGTGGTTTATGTTTGGGCTCTGAGAGTTATATTGCACAGGTGAATGGAGCCACTGTTGAACCAAATGCTGACTCTCTTCATTTCAGCTCTCATTCATTGGTTAATTTTACTGATTCAGCTATATTATTTTTTTTATTTTTCTTCCCTGAAGAACCACTGTGATTTTTCTTGACTGTTAAATACACCAGTTATTTTCTTTCATTCCTGTGTTGTAACACTAGAATACACGCATTGCAATGGAAGTTCTGACATTTTCTGGCTATTTTTGCACATTAAACCACAGCATGTGGGTTATTTAGCTGGTTGCAATAATTGTCACTGACCCATCACCCTTTTTATGCATTTTTGTGTGGTATTGGTTTGTGGTATTGTGGGTCTAAACCCTCTAATGCATAGCGCATGTGTTTTCCTCCTGAATGTCTCACTATAGCTGTGCTCCACTGTTGAGATTTACACTCTTATTGTGGTGTCGGCACATACAGTAAATTTGAATGCAGATGACATGCACAGTATTTTATCCTTATGTGTTTGTGTGTATGAGGGTTTTTTTTTTCTTTCTTTTTCAAAAAAGAGTAAAGTATTTTAACAAACTCTTTAGTGTTGGCTTGAGTTCATCATCCACATTACTATCTAAAACCTATGAGGGTCCACATCAGGGCAGCTGCTGGTCTAATGGTTAGGGAGCCACCCCTGTGATCAGAAGGTCATGGGTCCGAATCCCAGGGCTGATGGTGGCACCCCTGAGGTTGCCGTGAGCAAGGCACCATCAACACACACACACTGTTGCCCTGTGTTCCTGGCTGCCCGCTGCTTCACTTGGTGAATGGGTTAAATGCAGAGAAAGATTATGACACTCTTCACAGTGTTTATGGTGCTGTGGGGTGTTCAGGTTTGACGAATCAGATTCTTTAATCACACGATCCACTGAAATGTTTGTGAATTCTTAATCTGTCCTGCAGAGGGCGCTTAATCTGTCCTGCAGAAGGCGTTGTTTCATTGTGCCCACTGAGGTCTAGACTCCTACCTGCGCCACAGATGCTCACAGACACTCTAATTGAAGAATATTTACTATTTCATGATTGGTGTGAGTGAACAGAGGGGATAATTATATTCTCATAGTAATTTTTTAAAACTGCAGACACTGCACCTGAAAATATAGGGATTTTTATCTTTGTTTAAAATTCAGTCAAATATATAATAAAGACTCTTCTTAGTAATTGTCTTGCTTTTTTATTACATATAACCTTACCTTTTATGTATTTTCATTATATTTGACTTGGTAGTAGTAATATTAATAGGACTACTAGTAGTATTTAGAATTATTCCAATTTGAAATCCCAAATATCAATCCAAAGGAACAGATTTTGATCAAGGTTACAATTGGCAGTAATTTTTTACCTGTTAGTGTAACCCTAGGATGTGGTAAACTTCAGGCCTTCCTTCCATATGAGTTGTGCTTTTTTTACCTTAACTTTGCTGCCAGCTGCTCAAGTCTTTCGCTCTCTCTTTCTCTCTTGCTATATCTGTCTCTCTGATTCTCTTGGTCTTTCTCTCTCTGTGACTCTGTCTGCCTCTCTGTCTCTCTCTCTCGCTCTCTCTCTCTCTCTCGCTCCGTCTCTGTGTGTGTTTGCTTGGTTACATGTATGAGAGAGTGTGTGCGTGTGTCTCGCCTCTTTAACGGAGTGTTCGTCACGTGCTGTCCGTGCTCCCGCCCCGCCGTGTCTTCTTACCGGTGCCGGTGTGTGTGTGCGTGTTCCGAGTCACCGGGAGCGGGCCGTCCCACCGCGGGGTCCATAAAAGGCGGATGGAGACGGTTGGGTGCTCTTAGGGGAGGGGGATCATGCTCGGCCTCACCTGGCTGCTGCTGCCGCTGCTGCTGAGCGCTGCGCGCTCCGTGTCCGCGGACCTCTCCGGAACCGGCCCGCCCGGCCACGGAGCTGCCGCGGAGCACGAGGACGGTGGCTCGAGTCATCACGGAGGGGGCTACAAGATCGTGCAATGGGAATGGAACTACGTCCAGACCCCTTACACCATCGCCATCTGGCTCCTGGTGGCCAGCGTGGCGAAAATCCGTGAGTAGTAGTAATAATAATTATCATAATAAATACAACCGCAGCGACCCTCGTGGGGAAAGTTGTGGAATGGTGTTCGGGGGATTGAAGTGGTTGAAGTTAGGAAACATCCTTCCTGTACCGGGACAGGACGGGTGCCTCACGTTTCTGCGGCGGTGTCGTACGCGCGTGACGCTCTGCGAAAAAAAAAAAAAACACCGCAAAGCGCGCGCCGTGCGGCTCTCCACGGTACCTTTAACTCTCTCTGGTTGGTCGGTGCTTTTATAGGTTATCATAGTAGCATTCAAATCATGACTTTCATTAAGGACGTTTAATAGTTGTGATGGGAGCTGTTAAATGACATTCGTTCATTTTCCATTGATCTGTCTGTCTGATTGTTTGCCTGTTTGTTTATCTGAGTGAGAAAAATGCTTACAAACAAAACCACGTATTATGTTTCGCGCCCTTTCGGGGTGGCTATGCAGGTTTATATATATACACTACCCTTCAAAAGTTTTCGAACACTCCAATTGATTGAAATTCAGTTGGTTCGATGTCTCATTATTCATTCGGCAGAAAGTTCTTACCTGTGTTGCAGAAGTTCCCATAAGTGAGCGGCACTTATAGTTCACTTTGCTTTCACTCTCCTGTCCAGTACATCCTAAAGCAGCTAGATTGGCTTTAAGTCTGGAGACTTCTGGCCGCTCCATATTTTCCAGCTTGTTCTTTTATTGTGGTAGTGCTGGCAGAGCTTGGATATATA
>JBBMFX010000037.1:15298453-15313577 GCA_037832545.1 Rhabdalestes septentrionalis | reverse complement strand
TTTTGAGGGTAATATGGCTGATTAAAGACACGGGTCAAAACCGACCCTTAACATAACAGATAGTAACAGAAAACTAATAAGAGGAAGGTTAAATTCTTTTTATTAAGTTTAACAGCTTATGTAAATACATGTAACTATAATATGCCTTTAACTTGTTTATTTAATATCAACAGCAAACTTTGTGGAATGCTTCTCATTGAGGGGTGTGGATGAGACCAATGACTATCAAACGGTAAGCATGAGAGCATTTAGTTTTAATTGTCATTATTTGCATGGATGACACATTGTAATTAATGTTGTTGCTTGTTATAGTTTAAGTACTGTGTGTTGAGCTTGTGTACATTCCTCTTTGGTCAAAGTAGAACGTTGTGATTTCCTAAATAGAGAGAATTCATAAATATTGTTCTCAGAGCGCTTAAGAAGCTTGTGAATACGCAGCAGGACGACTGGGACCTTTACCTTCATGCAGCCCTATTTTCCCTGCGTTCAAAAGTCCGCGCCACAACAAAACACTCTCCCTTTCTGTTAATGTGTGGAAGAGAGGCCAGATTTCCCTCAGAACTGCCTGTTGAAATGCCGGTTGGTCTTTCTTTATTGCTCTGTCTCTCTAAAATAAAAAATCTTGCTGATGGTCTTATAACCCATTCTAGCCTCGTGCAGGTCTGCAGTCTCTTCCCCGACACCCTTTGGCAGCTCTTTGGTCTCATCCATGTTGGTGGAGAAGCTGGAATGGAAGAAACTGATTCTGTGGACAGGTGTGCTTTATGCACATAATGAAATCAGATCAGGAGTTTCTGTAATTGATAGATTGATTGTAATCTGTGTGCAGCATGGAGACACAGCCAGTCTGTGGGAGCTGTAGGGGATCAAATACTTACTTCACTCGATGCCATGCAAATCAGTTTATAACTTTTATGTAACATGTTTTTTTTATTTTAATATTTTGTTGATATTTTGTCTCTCCACAAAAAAATTAAACTACCTCAAATTACTGTTTATTTTTTGTAAGTCAGCAAACTTAAAAATTCAGCAGGGGATCGAATAAGTATTTCCTCCACTGTATATAATAATGCGTAATGGTGTATCCTGTGTATTGTACACATTTTAAAGTGCAGCTTCCTACAATAGCACATTGTGAAGACTGCAGCCCATTGGTCAGAGAGAGACAAGAAGCTCAACATGACACAAGAAAGGAGGTTTTGGACAATATTGCACAAGAACCGCAGAAAAGACAGAATCCTTTGTAAAAGGAGCTCAAAAAAGGCAGAAAAATGTGAAATTTAAAAGAGGGAGATGAAGTCCTCAACATCACAAAGAGCCCAAAGATTTCTGCCCAGTCCAGTCCAAAGACCTCAACATCTTGGAGTAGTGTTCAAGAGCAAGGTGCCATAATATCTGAAACACTGGTGTGCATTATTCCAATAAATGTTGGAGATAACTGGATTTCGGTAATACTTGTTTAATTTTACAATAAAAGTATTATATTTAAAAAATATTAAGTTTACATTCTCATAGCACACACACACACACACACACACACACACTTTTGTAATCTGTGCACTCATGCTGTAAATTTCCAACAGGTTCATTAAGATGGATGAAAGAACAAATCATTCTGATTGACCCTTTGGGAAAGAGACCTACTATGAATGAAAAATTCTCCATAATTTTTCATTTGTGATTTGTCATACTTAAATGAAACTTTTTGAAATCAATAAAACAGAAAGAAAGCCAGTGATCATGCCTCACAAACTGCAGCAGGATACCTCTAGCTGTGGACCCACATACAGTGTATCTCTGCAGCACAATTTAAAGAGGACATTTTTTGCTGCAAATAATTCAAATTAAATATTTAGTGTCCGAGCTACCAGCTCTGTGGGCCGACTCTATGTGAACGGGTAGCCCTACCGCGAGGCCAGTACCACTCCCTGGACACCCCGGGGCTGAACGTGAGGGCTGCAGAGGAGGTTCACCATCCGACTGCATTCTTGGAAGCACCGTCTTCTGGGCTAATAACATCCTCCTCGTGTTCATTTAACCACTCGTTCACCTCTTCCACAAATGCTTGATTAACATCTCGTAGGTGTGTACCACATGTCTTGATCTGTTTTCCCATTCGCTGTTTAAGTACATGCTAATATTAAACATGGATGTTTTCAAATTCTTACAATACCTCCGTTTTCGTTAACGTCATCAACACATGTCATATTCTTAACGTATTCTTTGATTACATTCATTCTGTGTAAGCTGTGCAAGTTTAGTTGTTCTATTGTTACACAAAGCATTTTCGCTGGTGTTGCCCTTCTCATTGTCAGTTTACACAGTTGCGCTGTCAGCATTTTCTGTATCGTACATCTCAAGAATCAAAACTGAAAAGTATCAAATCAAAAGTGTGATTCAAAGTTGTAAAACACAAATTTCAAATAAACGATCCTTGTGGTTTTTATTCTTTGTTCACTGTGTTTGAACAACTCAAATTGGAAGCGGTTTACTGCAGTCTGCGTTTCATCCACGTGCTGCGGCTTCAACCTTTGTTTCCTTTGTTCTTCTGTGGCCTGTTCCTTGTACTTTTGGGACCATCAATCTGAGCAATTCTTGAGGTTTCCTTGATCTAAATCCAAGCTTTTGACTAGATTGTAATGACAATTTATCCTATGTGTCTCTGTTGTCTTTGGTTTGATGTATTTTATGCTTGTGTTTGCAAAAATACTCCAGGAGAGATTGAACAGGGTTCCAACTGATATACTTATTTATTACAAAAACAGTTACAGCTCTTTTAGCCAGTAAAGTAAGAAAATAAATAAAAGAAAAGAAAAGGATGGAAAAAGCACAAAGAAATCAGCTATCTGGGCCAAACCCAAACAAGAAAAGACACAACACGATCAGAAGCTGTGTGACCACAATCAGCCACGCCCCCACCTGGTCAACTTCCTCTTTTATATCATTTGACCTGTAGAGGGCGGGATTGCTTCTCTAGACTGTATTTTGTTCCTTTTCCATGATTTCTTATCCAAAATAAATGTATTAGTTTGAGAAATGAAAATTGGATTTTAGGTGAACACCATACATGTGCAAATTTTAAAAATATTATATTCAAACCTACCTGGAGGCGTTTTGTAATTGATTCAAGCCTGAAAATGAGAAATCAAAGGAAATTTGAGAAAGGTCCAAAAACACTGTTGAATGTAAGACTATAGTCCCATGTAATTTTGCAATTTTGCTCCAAAAGTGAGGGTGATATTTATGTTTCATTTTGACTGCTGTGGCTTCTTTAATATGTTTTTTGTTGCTTTTCAATTATTTCTTGCCCAAAAAATATGCATTTCTTTGAAAAATAAGAGTTGG
Organism: Rhabdalestes septentrionalis; assembly: GCA_037832545.1. Taxonomy (NCBI): domain Eukaryota; kingdom Metazoa; phylum Chordata; class Actinopteri; order Characiformes; family Alestidae; genus Rhabdalestes; species Rhabdalestes septentrionalis. The sequence goes on along the minus strand of JBBMFX010000037.1, from coordinate 15,310,232 downwards.
ATTTTAGGTTAACCCCACGTATGTACAAATGTCAAAAAAGTTTTATTAAAAATGGAAAAATATTATAAACAAACAGACCTGGAGGCGTTTTCAAATTGATTTAAACCTGATGATGTGAAAACAAAGGAAATATGAGAATGGCCCAAAAACGCTATTGAATGTAAGTGTGTCTTACATATTTTTGCAATATTGCTCTAAATGTAATTTTTAGATCTAATGTTTATTTTTGACTGTAGTGGCTTCTTTAGACTGTATTTTGTTGCTTTTAAACGATTTCTTATCCAAAAATATGTTTGTTTGAAAAATGAGAATTGGATTTTCAGCGTACACCATTTTTGTGCAACTTTCAGGTGATTTTTTTCAATTAAAAATGGGGAAATATTACAAACAAACCTACCTGGTGCGTTTTCTCACTGATTTAAGCCTGATGACGTAAAAACAAAGGAAATGGTCCAAAAACGCCTGTGAACTTAAGGTTTGGGGCAAGAGTGAAGGTGAGATTTATGATGCATTTTCAATGCTATGGCTTTCTTAGGCTGTATTTTGTTGCTTTTCAGTGATTTCTTGACCAAATAAATATGTATTTGTTTGAAAAATGAAAATTGGATTTTCGAAATATACCATAGTTGTGCTACTTTCAAAATAAAATTTTCAATTAAAAATGGGCAAATATGATATAAAAACCTACCTGGAGGCATTTTCTCACAATTTTAAGCCTGATGATGTGAAAATGAAGGATATCCTAGACCGGACCCAAAACGCCCGTGAATGTAAGGCCATAGCTTCACGTATTTTTGTAATTTTGCTCCATACGTGAAGGTGAGATTTATGATTAATTTTGACTGCTGTGTCTTTGTTAGGCTGTATCTTGTGGCTTTTCAGTCATTTCTTGACCAGAAAATATATATTTGTTAGAAAAATGAGAATTGGAATTTAGGAATACACCATCCTCATGCAAATTTCAAAATGAATTTTTCAAATGAAAATGGAAAATATTACATACAAACCTACCTGGATGTGTTTCTCACTGATAAAAGCCTGATGATGAGAAAATTAAGGAAATCTGAGAACGGTCCAAAAATTCCTGTGAACGTAAGGCGACAGTTTTACGTAATTTTGTAATTTTGCTTCAAAAATGAAGGTGAGATTTATGATGTATTTTGACTGCTGTGGCTTAATTAGGCTGTATTTTGTTGTTTTTCAGTGATTTCTTGACCAAAAAATATGTATTTGTTTGAAAAATGAGAATGGAATTTAGGAGTACACTGTACTTGTGCAACTTTCAAAATAACATTTTCTAATACGAATAGAAAAATATTATATACAAACCTACCTGGAGGCATTTTCTCACTGCTTTAAGCCTGATGATGTGAAAACGAAGGAAATCCTAGAATGAACCAAAAACGCCTGTGATGGTGAGGTTAGTCTTACGTACTTTTGCAATTTTACTCCAAAAGTGAAGGTGAATTTTCTTATTCATTTTGACTGCTGTGGCTTTGTTAGACTGTATTTTTTTGCATTTCAATGATTTCTTGACCAAAAAATATATATTTGTTTGAATAATGAAAATTGGAATTAAGGAGAACACCATACTCATGCAACTTTTAAAATTAGTTTTGATGTGAAAGTACAGAAACAGAACTGGTGTTTTGCACGGTTCTGATATGGCACCTCTTGCTAATATGCTAATGCTAGCACTGCAGGGAGTCGGTTCAGAGGAGCTGAGCAGCGCCGGGGCTTAAACTGTTCCCACTTTCTGTTTACACTTCAATTTACCAGAACCTTCAAGGTATCAGCCTTTGTTTTGTTGAGTTCAAATGTCATGTTGACTGTTAATGTTACAGAGAACTTTAATAAAAGTTACTCAGTGTTGGACACGTTTGTTCCTGCGTGTGTTTGACGTCATCATGACTACTCGACCTAGAATAACTTGATGAACTAGTCGACTAGGAAAAATCAGAAGTCAGTAATGTCCTGCTTCACACTAAGACCAAGGTCCTCGGAGATGCTAACAACTGACATCAAATAATTCTCTGACATGTTGGACAGAGGGTAGCTGTGCCAGACGGACTGGAATACTAGATGTGTATAATGGAGAAAACAATCAGATGATGGTGATAATTCCTTTGAGTTCTTGTCGGGGAGTAAGAAACTTGTTCATTTGTTAATTGTTTCCATTTGTTGGCCGTGACTTGGCTTTAGCAATGTGTAAGCATAACTGGAAGTTTCAAGCCACACGAAATTAACTTTTCAATTTCAAACCACATGACATTAACTTTTCTGGCTAAGCCGATTTCAGATAACAGTTTCCAGGCACTGAATAGCTGTGGGTGAGCAATATGTGGTTGGTGTGGTAATATCTACGCTCTCCACACCAGCTGGAGTTCCCCTCCTGGGCAATTGCACCTCACCACACTGAAGAACCCGTCGTCTAGCACTTCTGATGCTGCATTCACCTGTATCTGTAACCTGACCACATTTATGCTGAGTGTGTCATTGTAAATATGAGATATTTTTTGAAAGTCTGTCACAGTGCCTTCCTGTGCACATTGTGAATATCCTAAATGTTGTGTATCGTCAAAATGTTGCTAGATATTTGTGCCATATTGCCCACCCTCTATTATTTGCTAATAGATGCTCTATCTGTATTTTTTTATATTCAAACTTGTCAAAACTCAGTGTATTCTTTTGAATATTCTTATTTGGAATGTTGACAGCATATTACAACAATTATTTAGATTTATATTTTTATGAATACATTTTATTCTATATATTCTAGATCTGCTTATTTCATTAGGTTATTAGTCTAAATTAAATGATCATGGCCTGAATAGGCACGCAACCCACAATTTGATTTATACTAATTTATGACCCCACAGGAAAGTGTGTTATTGCACAATTTGCAAATGACAGTAGAGTTGGGATGCAAGAGTGCTGGTCGTTTGGGGACTTTGACATTTAAATGTGCATGAAATATAATATTTAATAATTTTCATCTTTTTTTTATTTCCAAGAGGGATATGAGGAGTATCAAAGGACAAAACAATGTGTTTTTCTGGAACTGGTGGATAACACGAGTTGACAGGGACATTCTTTTAACTTAAGCAAGCGATAATTTCAGCCATTTTGCATGGCTTGCATTTTGAAAGTATTTTCCAGGGACCTATATATTGCAGTCAATACTTTTGGGGATCTCAAGTGACAGGCTTGGTGTCTCCGGCCCCCTGAGCCCCCGTGTATTTTTTGCTATGTTCTCATAGCCAAATGTTCAAGTGTAATCTAATGATGAAGACTTATTAAAGAGTTCTGTCTAGTCTCATGCTGTAATCTGAAATCATTGTACTTCAGATGGCTGTAAATATCAACCTGTGAAACGTGATCAGAGTCAGCAGCAGCATTTTGGCCCTGCCTGGTCTGCCGTCCATGAACCAGACCTTCAAGAATAAGCCTATTCTTTTAGGGCATAATTGTGGGACTGCTTGGGGTAGAACAGAGTTCACTGATCCCTCATACACATTCCCCCCTTCCCCATTGGCTTAGTGAAAATTGCTACCCCAGCTGGAAAACCTGTGCACATTCTAAATGGATAGTTTGTATTGTCGCTGTGCTGAGGATTGTCAAATATGCTCAAGTGGATTTATTAGCTTCAAGAATTGGAATTTTCCATTCCAGAGTGTGGCTTTAAAGCATGGCCAAGTTACCTTCCTATGACTTCAATATCATAATAATGATATGATGATGATGTATCTTCATGTTACCCCCTAATAATCAGGAGTGTGTGATCATGGTCGTTTTATGGCAGTTTGAGGTTTCTCCACAGTCATAAACCAAATAAGATTATCTCTTAAAAATTGACCAAAAAATGAAAAAAAAAAAACCCCACTAAAATTTAAATTGTCTGATTGGCAGTGAATATCAGCTGTGATTCCAGTGCATTAAGGGCATGTTTCCACTGGACATTAAAATGGGAAAAATGACCAAAATGGGAGGAAAAATCAATTACAGTAACCCCCTGTTTTTTGGAGATGTTACGTTCCAAGAGCACCCTGTATAGTGAAAAACTGCATTGTTGTGATGTGGTAAAAAAAAATGCCTAAAATGCCTATTTTTATAGTGTAAACTCTAAATATGACCCCAAATATACCCCCCAAAATGTAATGTAATTTTAAACTCATTTCCCTTAAAGAAAAGGGGAATAAATGGGAATAAAGGTAAACACGTATTAATATTGTACAGTTTGTACTGAACTCTTGCAGTGCTAGAATGTAAATACAGACGTTACCCCTGTATAGACCCCTGTGCATTTTCTTTGGTATGCGCTGTTTTCTTTAGCAAACAGGTAAATACAGTAATAAATTAATTTACTTTACAGTGTAAAAATACAGGGCTTTAAGAAGAGCAAAATGAAAAACACAAGAACATTTGAGATTCATGGGGGAAATTCTGGTCTACGGCTTCATAGGGTAGCAACCAATTAGCTGCAAGGAGAAATAAATAACGTTTTCCAATTTGCTACTTTCAAACCTCCTGCCTCTTAAGTACAGTGAGGAATGCATCACATGGCACCAGCCAATCAGCGGCAAGGAGAAATAAATAACATTCTTGGATTGGCTAATTTCAAAACTCCTGCCTCTGTGTACAGCGGTATTTCACTATCCAAAGACATGCTTTCTTTTGTGTTCTCTCGTCAGTAACAAAAATAGTTATTTTTTTATATAGAAATGTAGTTGAATTTACATTCATTATTTAATACAAAATCAGAAACTTTTTTGTTTTATATATAATTTAGCACTAAAATATATGAATAATGATATATTGGCAAGAAAAAAGATGTGACTTCGGGGCCTCGTCGGCCACACCCCCTCGTCCTAGTGCAGGTCTATGTTTGGGCACTGTGCTTAGCAACCCAGCAGGAGGACGAGGGGGCGTGTCGGACGAGGCCCGGATGTCACAAAAGCAATAAAAATGCAGAAGGTATATGCAGGTTCTGTGTTAGTGTGGGGTGTCTGTGAAAAATGATTAATTGGCATTTTCTGAAAAAATCTACATTGGACTGATACCACGACTACTGATCCACTACAAAGTGGGGGTATTAATGTATGCTTTATTATCCTGCTGTTTGAGACAGAAACCATCATGACAATGGAAATCAATGATATAATTGACTTTTTGGTTATTTTATTCTTCTATGAAGCCTCAGATTTGGCTAATTACTGAAGTAGTTTTTGATACTCCTGACAACCATTCTAGGTTATGTTTTGGTGCACATATTGATGCTGCAGTATTGTTTTGTCTGCCCCTGGTATGGTACAGAACTTGAACCTTTAGTACTGAAGTATTGAAAAAAATGGTGCAAAGCATTTAGTTGATGCAGTGGAAGAAAGTCTTGTATCAGAGCTTGATTCCAGGTTTCTCATAATGGAAAATACCAGGACTACTATTTGTAATGTCCTGTCAAAAAGACTGAATGCTAAAGTATATTTGATAATCCGTTTTATCTGAGGTTTTAGTGGATTAACATGGGTACTGTCAGACTCATCTAAGTGATAACATTGTCTTGTTATGTGGGTGAAATCAAAATGTTTGTCCAGTGAAACACCCTGTTTTGACATCTGTCATTACTCTGGGGCTTTCAGAGGTGCAGTGTGCGGTGGTCTAGACCTCTCTATCAAGATAATTACCACTTCTGATTTACACCTGGAAACAATGTTTGTCTTCGTGCATGTGTCTGCATGCTGGAGGCAAATCTTTTCTCGCTATTGCTCAACACACTTCTCTCTGCCAACTCACTCTGCTAGAGGTATGGAAAGGGCCGTTCATTGTAATTCAGGGTCTAGACACACAGGCACAGGTTATGGCCCCTTATATTAATGTGCATTTTTTAGTCATATAAAAGAGCTTGACTTGAAGTGGTGACCATGATAGCCCAGGGGGTCTGACCTTTTTTCTTTTTTTGTATTGAAAACACCTTTTCATTTACCTTTAAGCTTTCTTTCTTGTGTTTGGGGAGTTCACGTAAAATAGGTATAAACACCTACATTCTGGACGCCGACAGTCGTTTTGGGACCTCACAAACCTAAAACATATCATGATATTCATCATTTGTAATATTCAGAATTCTTGGACCACATCAGAATTTGGAATGAGCGCTGCACCTCTTTATTTGTGGACTGGCTGCCTGATCCATGGTTAATTAATGACATCAGTTTGCATTCAGCTCGGCGGCCGCGAGGAGATTTAATGGTCTTGTTGCGGTCACAGCCGTAAGGAATTGGTGCATGCTAGAACTTATTTTATTGACAAGCAAGTCTTTTTTTCTCCCATGCATTCTCTCCAGCTGTTGTCCTCATACAGGTTATCATATTACATTTTCTTATTGTGTGTTGATATACAATTATGTTGCAGAATTCTTCCTTATGTGAAAGCGTACTGATTTGCCATTTTTGTTTACTTATTGTTGTTCTAACAACTCCTATTAACATTTAGAAGGGGAAGAGGAACAATCCTAATTTTAATGTAGGTTTCTAAGTAGTTTTTTCCATAAGTTGTTTCAGATCATTTCTATTTTTCTTTTCCCTGTGAGATGGTGTCACAATCTCAAGGACAACTGCCTTTCCTTTAAAAATTACATTAATCAAAACAAACCAAAGAGTTTATGAAGTGTTTTGACAAGGATAATATATTGCCTTTCTTTTTCCTCACAGGTTAATGAAGGGACAAGCTGATTTGAAGGTAAACAACTTTCCATAATGGGTAAGTTGTTCTGAATTCGGAATGAACCTTATTGTCAGAGTGAAAAAATAACAAAAACAAATGGATTATTCAGGAGTACTAAGAACTGAATAGTTGACTGGCCCTCTTAAAAAGCTTTAATATTCATAGAAATTAATGATCTCGGAATTTATTATCTGGCTGTCACTGACTGACTCTCCCCAAGGAGGCCTCTCATTGTGCATGCTGTCAGGGGCAGCGTTAGGGGGTTAAAGGGTCTTCATGCTTTGGGGACTGACTGATCTTCACTGTAACAGAGGTTTATTCGGTGCTGGTGTCTTTCTGTGTTAAATGCTTTAGGCTGAAGGGGGTCCCCTGATGAGGGACAGGCTGTAGTCACAGGTAGCGGTGGATTTTGACTTGGTGCCTGACGCTAAAGACCAGTCTTGAGTTAGACGGGTAGTGTGTTTTCTTTGTGACACAATCCAAAATTGTAATCCAGTATTAAAAGAACAGGAAATGCTAAGATCTTCACAGTCTTCAGTGCCACAGAATGTTAGAATTGCACTCTTATGATCAGCACAAGTTACACATTTTTCAGTGAACACCTCTGTTCATTGTTAGGTCAGCCTGACCTTTAGACACGCTCAAACATGTATGGAAAATGCAATCATGCTGTTGTTCTTGTCACACTGGCGCTGGCCTGTGATGTATTTGGTTTTAGATAGATCCCATGATTCAGCTTATCCTCTTTGTGTGTGGCTTTGTGTGAAATGCTGCAGAAATACCACTGACATTGGTGTAACAAAATCTTATGTCTGTATATTTAAACTACCCTTACAGGAAAAGTCTTAATTATTTTAATCGAATGTTCTTAACAATCAATGGAAGCTTTATTCCGTGTCATTTTGGAATATTATTATACCTTAATTTGTCATGATATTTTGACTTAACAGCTACAATTGTGTAGGAGTTCCAATGTTTTGATTTGATAGCATGGATATACAGTATATGTAACGTGAAATAAATGTTTTATAAAGAGCCTGATCTGTATTGCCGGCCGACTTTAATAGCCTGAGGTTTTATCAGTGTCTGTAAAAAAAAACCGATTACATTTGTTCTAATATTGTTCACAATTATACTACAAATTAATTTTATACATATATGAAAAAACTGAAAATGGTAATACAATCTTAAAGAATAAAGAATGGTATTTCAAATAGACTGGCTTTCTCTAATAATAATACTATTCTCAGATTTGGGGTCACTAATAGATTTTTCTGCTTGTTCTAGCTTGCTGCAGTAAATACTGTTGAAAGTCTGGTGGTAACACTCTACCACCTCACACTACCATGGCAACGTGTACAAATTTGACACTTTAGCCATATGTTTTTATGCTATTTTTGATTGGCAAAATGTACCCTTGTATACGTTTTGTGTATGTATACGTTTACAAACATAAACCCACAATCATTCACCTAAAAGAAAAAGCACCCACCATTCAAAATCATTCACTACACAGATCTGTTTTCAGCCTGTAATCCCAGGTGGTGAAAAACTTGACCGTACTGTCCTGTCTGGCTGCCTCTGTCCCAGAGAAGCTGAAAAAAGTCTTCCTGTGTAGTCATTATTCTTTTTCCTCTCAGCGGTCTGTGGTCATCATGCAGATGCAGTGGCTGTTGTAAAGCAGCCCATAAGAAACCCTTGACTGTAACTGATTAGTAAATAGTTCTGTAGAGAGTGTTCTTCTAAGACCCATAGGGGTCCACACAGGAAGACCTGCTCAGGCTACATTAAATCTTCACCAAATTTCTCCTAATGTGAATACCAGCTTGCTGAGAGCTCTGAATGTCAGAGCCGGAGTAAAGAGAAAACCAGCGCTCGCGCACGTGCTGCCTCCGACCCCCCACCTCCATTCATACACGCCAACTGTCAACACTGCAGCCCACCAGCTGCCAAGTAGCTCAGACAAAAGTATTGTCCAGGGTATTAAACAGGAGAAGCAAACACAGTATTTTTAGCTTTCCTTGTGATAGTTATGTTATTTCTGAATAAAGAATACATTGTCTCTATATTAATGTCAGCATAAAAAAATAATATTTCGATTTTTTGTTCTTTTTGGCATGTGGCCAAAAGTGTATTGTCCTGTAGATCAATAAAAGAACTGTGTCTAGATCCTCAGTAGCATACAAAGAATGAAAGGGCCTTGAAAAACTAATCCCATTACATAATTCCGGAGGAATTTGTGAAATTTTGCCATTCAGCAGAATAGCAACATTCAAACTCTTTTCAAAAGCATGGATATGATATTCAGTTAAACACGTATTCAAAACATCTATTTCAAATATAAATGTTTTTAGGAAGACATTTTTCTGGACATTTTTCCAACATTTATGTTTTACTTTGGTGTAGTATCCAGTCTTGCCACCCTTCCTACACTGTTCTCTAGTCAGGTAATTAAAGAGTGACCTGGCATCTACTTAAACTTTAACTCTACTTTAACTTTGTTTTTAGCCCATTTCTGAACCTTTTCTAGCTTGTAACTATTTCAGCAACTTTTTGGTACTGAAAGTTTACTTGTTTGAACAGAGCTTATACTGAGCCATCACAGTTTTGCTTATAATAAACACACAATTTTTGTTTTACAGTGTAATTATTTGGCATGCACATGTTTAGGGGTATCGCCTAATGTAGGTAATACACCTGGATTAAAAAATATTAAAAGGGACCTATTTGGATATGAATGTGAATGGGGAAACATGTGTTCATCAAAGTTATTCCCCCCAAAAGTCATTCCACTGCTGCTGGGATCTGGATCATTGTTAATATTGATCCCTGTATATAAATGAAGAGGGGCAAAGTGGTGGCTTGGCCTTATTGACGGCACAATTGTTTCCTCTTGCCAAAAGGATGGAGCTGATATTTAAAAGGAGTGGCTTTAAGGTATTACTGTGTTCTGTTGTGCTGCTTATCTTTAGAGGTATAATGATGCTGCTCTGTTATGTCTAAACATAGCTTTATATTTTCAAAATGAAAGGATTTGCATTTACAAAGGCATCATGCACAGACTCCTTTTTATTCATGCACAGTGTTTTTCCCTTTCTGACTTGGATGATGCCTGACACTTTCAGTAAACTCATATTGTTATGAGTGTCAGTCTGATTGGCTAAGTTTTGCACCTGACAAGGCAGCTCAAGCAAGTATCAGGTCCCTTTTAAGGCAGAGATCCAGATGTGTTTACTAATACCGCCTGAATATGAGGGAGAATGCCTGGATGATGGATAGGGTCATCAACTAGTAACAAAGGGCAGATCAACTTTTCTGAACACCAGCTTGTCCTGAGAAGTGAGAAACTTGACATGAACTCAGGGTGTGTTCAGTATTGGCAGGTTTGGCTCAAATGAAATGAACCCTGGTGTGATCGTCCTGTTAATGTGGTTTGTCAGAGCAACTGAGGAAGCTCTTCTGGGCCAAAGAAGTGGGCTGAGACTCCCTGAGCAGGTCAGTCTCAGTTCACTGTCGAATGAGTTCTTGTGTGGTTTGTTTGAAGTATGAGTGCAATAAGGACCAAAGACGTCTAAAAGAACCAAATACGGAATGAGTCACCGACGCATACACATACATGACCACACCCGTTAATTGTGTAATTATGAATATACTGAGGTTTCCCTGTTTTGTAAAAGCAGTAAACCACTCAAGGCCCTCTGAAAAAAACACCACTGTGACACAGCAAGCTTCTTTCAAATGAAATTGAATTGCTAATTAAATTACACACATTGATATTTGTTTCCTATATGTGTGCTGGTGAAACTGGTCATCACTAAGATAAAACATTTGAAAGCTGATGTTGTCAGATTTTGTTCATGCCAGTGTTTGTTAAGGATGGACAAATGAACAAAGATGGAAAGGGAGGGATCGCTAAATATTTTGAAAGCCAATAAAATGAAAGCTATTACTAATCCATCTTCTGCGAAATCACAAACCAGAAAACACAACAAACTCAGTTATAACAGACTGTAAAAGGATCCAAACTGTCTGTGATTTTGCAGTTAGTCACATCAAATATTGATCATAAAATCAAGCTTTTTATCCATGAGCCTTGTTTACATCATTTGCTCCATCGCTAAAAACATCGTTATGAACTTTGGGCGAAGGTTCCCAGACTAAAATGCAATGTTATATAAAATGCAAAACATATACAGTAGTTCAGTCGTGTCCTTTTTATTCTTAGGAGAACAGCATACAAGAAAAATGCCTACAGCTTCATTTGGGGTTTTTTGGTCTTTACTGCCCTGTTTTGCCCTTGTTGGTTTGGGTGTTGTGGATTTTGTGCTTTAGGTTTTTAAATGAAAGTAGAAAATTTGCCCTTTGGTTTTCTGTTTTTGTCTATTTGTTAAAGAGAATAAGGACGTTGCAGTAAACATCATAGGTTACTGGCTTTCACTCTGAAGTTTGGCACACTCAGTAGCTAGAGTAGAAGTATGATAGTTTCCTGAAAAGCACTGCATGATTTTTGTTCTGGGTGGGACAGGAGTGTCAGTATGTGTAAAAGTTAGAGAGAGGGAGACTGATTTGAGAACAACTGCCTTCAGGCCTTTTACAGGATCAGATAGGAGCCTCACGTGCTTCAACAGGCAAGTTTGGGTAGAGGGGGTGGAGAGCAGGGGTGATTTGGCCCCTCAGAGGGAGAGAGGGAGAGATTTGGGTGCAGTTGGTTAGAGAGAGAGGGAGGAGCATTAACAGGATGATCTAACAAACCCACTGACATAACCAGTGTGAAGCTGGAGTGTGACTGTGTGAGTTAGTCTCTCTGTAGGTGTTCTCTCAGTGTGTTTTATCCGCTCACACACCCAGAGAAAAGTCTCGGGAGAGAAGTGCGTGGTGACAGCGTGTGCTCTGGTACAGTGATTTACTGCTGCGTTGAAGACTGAAAGCTCAGGATTTACTAAGTTGCTGAGCTTTGTGGCTTCAGTGGAATCCACCAAGAGTAAGTCTCTATCTCTCTCTCTCTCTCTCTCTCTCTCTCTCTCTCTCTCTCTCTCTCTCTCTCTCTCTCTCTCTCTCTCTC
>JBBMFX010000037.1:15277984-15289056 GCA_037832545.1 Rhabdalestes septentrionalis | reverse complement strand
TTTTGCTTTCACTTGGATGTCCTTATCTCTATTGCAGATTTCCTTGATGTATTTTAGGTCCTGTTTTATCACACCCATTATGCAGCAATTAGGAGCAGCCCTGGCTGTTTCCTTCATTACACTGGGCATAGAACCACTTTTACACCATCACACACATCTTTGTGTAACAATGTCCTCCCAGCCTGAGAAAGATCAGGCTTGAATAACTCAGCTGTTCCTCTCCCTTAGGCTCTTTGATACGAGTATATGAGTCCTGACAGTGTGTACACATACACACACATACATACACAGACACGCACACACATACGGGACCTCTCCTTTCCTCCTGATGGCAGTTAAACTGAAATACTGTATAATATAACATGTCATCCATTCACCCAGAGAACAATAGCAGGTCTGCTGCTTGCCTCATGGCAAAACTTTCCACTTTTCCACCACAATAGCTACAGATGAATTTAAATTCACTCTGCTTCCTGCCCTGGTCATGGCTGTTTTTGCTGTAACAATGTACGTTTAGGCCTAGAGAAGCTCTCCTGCTTTAGGCCTAAATTATAATTCGTAACTGTCTGGTGTCAGATAACGCTACATGTAAAAAGACACAAAGACAGAGGCAGAGGGAAAATACAGAAAATGAAGAAACCCTAGACTTGCCCTAGAGTTGCTTCTTGTTCCTTTGGTCTTAAACTCAAGTACTAAGGGATAGTTCATATATTTTAGAGGTTTATTATAGAATTTAAAGAACCTGACGTAGCATAGACAAAAAATGTAGGAAACAAACTATAGTTTGACCCCTGCAAACATACCCAATAGGAAGTGTTTTATGTTATATTCAGAAGGGTTATTTGATGCAAAAGTGGTTCTATTTAGGTTCTATGAACTGTTGTTAATGGTCACACAAATATCCATCATAAAGACTTGTATAACTATGCAAAGAACAATTTCTGCATGGGTTGGCAGGGCTCTAAATATAAAATGTTGTTTTTGCTAAAGAAACCCTAAAGAACTTGTGTTATGGGTCTTTTTATATTACTTTGATCTAGTAAATCAACAATAGGCCCTTAAATATCTGAATTCTCTTTTGATTGTGTGCATATACCTATCACAAATGATCACAGTGTAAGTAAGTGTTGTGCACAGTGTGAAATCATTTTCTGTATTTAACCCAGTCACCAAGTGCATGGCCTGTGGAACCCCAGTTGTGCCACTAGCAGTCATGAGATTGGAACCCACAACCTTCTAATTGCAGGGACAACTCCCTTACTAATAGTCCAGCAGCTGTCCCAGTGCATCTAACAATAAAGGCAGCATCACTATGCACATGCATGCTCTGTGTAGATATTACTGAGTTACAGAGGCAAAGCCAAAAACGGAATGCATCACAGACAAACTGCTACATACAATAAAGGAAAACTGAATGTCTGTGCCAGTTGTTCTTTGAATCTCCTGCTACCATGCAGTTCCCTCAGTATCTATGCAGACCGTGAAGCTCTATAGAGAAAGCTCCCATAGCTCCTTTCTCCTCAAGACTGCCAAACCTCTCTGCAGAGTTTATTATTATAGCCAATTGCTGTGTATGAGTCAGAGTTAGAGTTCGAACCATCTGAAGCCCAGGCAGTGAAGAGATTCATACATTTAGCCCTACAATGGTAAGAGGCTAGAGGAGTGAGCATTTCTACCAACCTTAGCTGAAATGACTTTTGATTAAATGAGGAATGGGAAAATAGTTTTGGTAATAGTCTAAAGTTGCTTTGCTCATGGCCTGTGATAATTATATCAGTCCACTAAAGTAGAGTTGCCCAAACGATACTATGTATTGGTGTACAGATACACATACCCGCATTCAGTGTCAAGCACAGTTTGATGGGTGTGTGAGGGTGTGGAAGGAACAAAGACCTTTTTTAAGGCTGGCACACAAACACACTCACACCCTCACCACTGTCACCTCAAAGCACAATTTAAACATGCTGAGGATTAGTAATGTTTTGATATTTAATGGCCATGGTTGATGGACCTGTTTCAAGCTCTGCAGGCCTATTTATTGCAATAAAACTGTGCCTACACCCTTGAAGGAAAAAAAACCCCACAAGGATTTTGAGCAGTCGAAAATTCCCTAAAGAACCATTTTTGTAAATAAGATGTATGAGTGTAAAGAACTTCACATAATATAAAACAAGGGCTCTTCCAGGAACCCGAAATTGTGCTACTTTAAACTTAAATCTAGTTTAAGATCTATTTTAAGAACCATGTAAACTTTTAAAAGGATCTTCACATTTGCACTCAGGGGTGTTTGTAGGCACAGGCATCTTAGATGGTTGCCTGGGGGCAGCACCGTTTGGGGGACACCAACCCTCACCCACCCAGTTTGATTGATTCTGGGCAAATGGTCGAGGAATGACGGGGGAGATGATGGAAGTAGATGATGGAACGGAAGAAGTAAAAGAGCATGGGGACACATGTAAACTGTACAAAGATACCCTGCTGCCTCTTTGCTGTTCGTTGGATTTAATACTACAGTCAACCTTTTTTATTATTATACCTTATTTACGACTGTGGCCTGTCAGAAGGCAGGGTCGTTTGAAGGAAGAGAGGGGGCTGTTACAAAGATAAAAAAAAAAGTAATTCTAATTTAATAACATAAATTTGACAATATAAAAATGAAAAACATTGAGCAAATTAAAACATTTACAAAAATATACACAAAAAGTGATTTTAGTCTATGTATTGTTTTTAGTGTATGTATTGTTATACTGGTACTGCTTGTTCAGTCTGCTGATGCAACTGTACGCATAGCAATCAAACATTTTATTTAAATTTTGTCCCCACCTAACCACACACTAGTTCTGTGTGGTTTAAGAAAGGTTCTTGTTCTTGTTAAAAGTATTTTTCCCCAGGTCTTTTATTGTAAAGCAGTATGCCACTAAGCCACTCTCGACCATGTGTTACAGTGATCTAAAATCTAAATCACCTATACTCAAATTTTTTTTAAATATATGTGTTATGAATATTAAGTGTAATGCAAAGAGAAGTGCTGGAGTTATAAGTAATTTAGAAGAAATATTGATGAATATATACACTCACCTAAAGGATTATTAGGAACACCTGTTAAATTTCTCATTAATGCAATTTTTTAACCAACCAATCACATGGCAGTTGCTTCAATGCTTTTAACGAGAACATGGTTCCATCATGCCTTGTTACCACTGTGCAGGCTGGTGGTGGTGGTGGAATGGTGTGGGGGATGTTTTCTTGGCACACTTTAGACCACTTAGTGCCAATTGGGCATTGTTTAAATGCCACGGGCTACCTGAGCATTGTTTCTGACCATGTCCGTCCCTTTATGACCACCATGTACCATCCTTTGATGGCTACTTCCAGCAGGATAATGCACCATGTCACAAAGCTTGAATCATTTCAAATTGGTTTCTTGAACATGACAATGAGTTCACTGTACTAAAATGGCCCCCACAGTCACCAGATCTCAACCCAATAGAGCATCTTTGGGATGTGGTGGAATGGAAGCTTTGTGCCCTGGATGTGCATCCCACAAATCTCCATCAACTACAAGATGCTATCCTATTAATATGGGACAACATTTCTAAAGAAAGCTTTCAGCACCTTGTTGAAGCAATGCCACATAGAGTGAAGGCAGTTCTGAAGGCGAAAGGGGGTCAAACACCGTATTAGTATGGTGTTCCTATAAATACTTTAGGTGAGTGTACAAAACCATGGGTAAATTATTGTTATCTATTACATACACACTAAATCAACAAATCTTGTTGAAAAAAATGCCTGACAATTACACCAATTGGGACTTCAATGAAATTGCTTTCAAATACAGAGACTTTAATATGGAACTGTTCCCCCTTTGCAGCTATAACAGCTTTCATTCCTTTGGAAATCTTCTCACAAAATTTTGGGTGTTTCTGTGGTAGTTTGTGCCCATTCATTCTGTAGAGCATTTATGAGGTCAGGCACTGATGCTGGATGAGATTGCCTGGATCACAATCTCTGTTCCAGTTCATCCCAAAGGTGTTGGATGGGGTTTAGGTCAGGACTCATCCAACCGTGTCTTTATGAATCTTGCTTTTTGCACTGGGACACTGTCATGCTGGAATAGAATTTTTTTTTGTCTGCCCATGCTGTGTTTGGGTAGATTGTAACCAAACTCTTCAGGAAAATAGATCTCCAGGATGAGGGTTATTGACCACTATAAAAATGCATGCAGAATGGAAAGAAAAAGTTCAATTAATCTCATTGATTTCTTGACCAATGTTGAAAGTCAAATAAATTAATAGGGGTTCGCAGCCCTGCTAAATTACATTGCTAACCGTAGGCTATGATTGTCAGATGTTTATGTCTAAACCCCAGTTTTCCTGAGTACTTTGATTGCTACCCAAAGACAAAGTGCCAGCAGGTAATGTATTTGCGACTCACAAGCTGAAGAGGTATTGTGATTAGTTTGGCCACATGCACTGTTGCATATTGGCATGTGGGCACTGTGCCATTTTCTACAGTGTTATTTCTGCTTTCTTGGTGGTTTCTTTGAAGGGTTTTTAATGAAGATTTGAATACCACCCATTCAAAAAGACCTTGGCTAAAACTCAGGGGGTCATGGGTTCAATTCCTGCTGATGACTAACTGCCATTGTTGTTCTGAGCAGTGCATTTAACCCTATGTTGTTATGAGCGAACCTTTCCTCACACTTAATGAATGTGAGCCAATTTAATCAACAGCATATGCTAATGTAATGAAATAAAAACAGCACAATTCATAGAGTACCACTAACATGACTGAATGCTGCTTACTTGCTTAACAAGGGTGCCCAAAACAAATGCACAGTGGTGCGGTAGTGATGTTCTTTATTCAAGAACAATTAAATTCTAAAAGCCAGTTTTGACTAGACTTGTCTGATATTGCCTTGCTGTAAACGGAGCCATGTGGAATAGGATAACTATAAGTAAATTCCATTGTAACATGAGAGTGCAACTTGTATAATTATTCAGTCTAGGAGATGAGTGTGAGACTAATGTGAGAAAGCAAAAAGGAAATGTTGTCTGATGGGATTTTAACTCACCGCAGGATGTTTTGGTCATGGTTAATATTCGTTGGAAAATATGTATGTTTCCAGGTGTGATTCTATTGCAGTGCCAGTATTATTTACCAATATTTATTATTACCATGTTGAATGACATCAGATATCATTATATGGATATTGCCAGGTCGATCAAATCTGTCTGTATTAGGGTAGAATTTTGAAAAGCAGAGTGTAGAATTTGGCCTGATTCATAGATGTATGTAATATAAAACACATTTCATGTTATTTTTTATTCTGTAAAATTACTGTAATGTTATTTTTGCCAAAATGCCCATTCTTAAATGAAAGCTTCAGTGTAAGATGCAGTCTCTTTATAAACTGTACAGGCCAGTCTTTTCTCATACTATGCCACATGGAAAACAGACCTTCAAAAATCATTGTATTTACAATTTTTGATAGTTTTAAAATGTAGGACTATATTTTTGGTAACTGTTTTCTAGACCAAATATCGTGGAAATATAATATTATGAATATTTCTTTAAATTAGATATTTTTGCCATATCACCCTCCCCTAGCTTCATGACAACCTAGTTGTTCATTGATTTTGTTATAGAATCTGTTAACTGTTTCACACAGTAACTCTGTCAAACTCTCTACATGATTATTGGTTTTGGGTCTGTTTGAATTATTTAATTGTCTAGCTCACAGACACTCAGATTTGAACTCTGTCATCCCCTGTAGTACTAAGTTGTACAGTGGAACTTGTCGGATGTACGTTTTTGCATTCTTCCATGGGTTATGACCCTAGTTGTGTCATGGTTGATTGACTACAATTGGGAAATGTTGAAAAAACTTTGAAGAAAAAAATATGCCAACAATGTATTACTGTATCTTTGTCCCTTCTTTTCTTTTTCCTTGATTGTTCCCACACATAAAATATGATGTCTCATGTTTTGACCATTGGATTGCTTCCCCGTTTAATTACAGTTCAGAAGAACAGATGGTTAAAAATGATGGTGATTATGTTAACTCTGTATGAACTTTTTGTTTTATACAGAGCGTCACAATAGTTGTTTTCCTCCGTTTGAAGTCATATCGTTCTCTTTGTGAAAGCAGTCTTTAAAGCCCTTACAAAACACCTCTCCTCTCATTTACAGTAGCGTCTTGTTTAATTTATCCCTCTTATGTTTCCTAACATAGTCCAGTACAGCAATAGCAGCACACGGGCAATGGAAATGTGTTTCTGTCTCTCTGGGGGCGGTCCGACCTGACTGAGTGATGGCAGGCAGAAGTCAGGGAGGCGGGTTTAGGAGTGGGCGGTCTCAACCTCGTGAGAGTTGCTGCAGTGTGTGGAGTGTGTCAGTGTGTCGGAGACCTACTGTGTAGAGAGACACACACACACACACACACACACACACACATATACACATGCGTGCAGTAGAGTACTGGAACCGTAGGATTATCATGAAAATGAACCAAGTGAGCAGAAGTTTCTCCAGGACACACTCCTCCCGCCATGGTGAGTCAAGAGTTTGACTTTAGTCTTTGTAGTGTGATTTGGGGGATCAAGTGGGGGTTGCAGTGCTGAGGTGCTAATGGCTTTACCTTACAGGCTTTAAGGGGGAGGGGTGTGTGTGTGGTGTGGTGTGGGTGTGTGGG
The DNA here is from genome assembly GCA_037832545.1 of Rhabdalestes septentrionalis. Taxonomy (NCBI): domain Eukaryota; kingdom Metazoa; phylum Chordata; class Actinopteri; order Characiformes; family Alestidae; genus Rhabdalestes; species Rhabdalestes septentrionalis. The sequence continues at coordinate 15,282,362 of JBBMFX010000037.1, read as the reverse complement.
TGTGTGTGTGTGTGTGTGTCTATTGTACCATAACTGACCTACTGTTGAGCATTAAGAATGAGGGTAGGCTTCCCAAGGAGATTCTTTTGGTCAGGACTATGAAACTATCTGAATATGAGAGAGTTTATCAGAGAATTAATGGGTATTTACTTTCACTTTATTAGTCACAGCTGAGTAATATTTTTTGCTGTGGAAGGTTATTAAAATGTTTGTATCTGTGTGTGTGTGTTTGTGTGTGTGCCTGAGAAAGTAATGAATGACTTCTGCAGGCTGTGTGTCCACTTGTGTCCTTGAGGCAGGTAGAGGCAGAAACCCACAAGGCTAAACTGGAGACTCAGCAAACTGCAGCGCTGCCTAGAGCTGTGTGTGTGTGTGTGTGTGTGTGTTTGTGTGTGTCACTGCAGCTGTTCGTTGCCATTCTGCCATGCCCTCCTCACATAGATACTGGAGTATGTCTGCAGACAGAGGTGTGTGTGTGAAAGTAACAGTGAGAAAATGGAGAGATACTTCAGTGTATGTTCTTTTCTCATTCTCTCCAAGACTATATATCATTCTCTCTATATCTATCTTTCTCTCCTCTCTCTGACCCCCCTCGTCCTCTCTCTCTATCTCTCTCTCTCTATCTCTCTCTCTCTCTCTCTCTCTCTCTATCTCTCTCTCTATCTCTCTCTCTCTCTCTCTCTTTCTCTCTCTCTCTCTCTCCCTGTGTCCCTCACTCATGTGTGGATTCAATTTAGCTTCCTCTGTGTTTGGGCTGATATTGGTTGACATTGAACCAGGGCCTGGAAAATAAACGAAGAAAAAACGAAAGAAGAGAGAAAGAGACGGACACTCTTGCACTGTCTGCTCATGCTCACAGTGCATTAATATGTTCATGAGTGCATTAATCAACATGGCTCGTTTTAATAGACACGTAGGCCTGCAGAGTGCCTCAGGAAATGCTGCAGTCTTGGCTGAAGCTGACTCTCATTTACTGGCGTCCGTTCATCAGATGAGGATGAATTAAATGGAAACAACTGCTTCCCTAGAGCACTTAACAGGGTTTCATTCAGGCCCATGCTGTTTCTCATGATGTCAGTGCCTTTAAATAGGTGCCTTTTGTTCACCTCTCCTTTTGACATTTGGCCTTTATTCAGCTTCAGCTTGAACTTTTTTTGTGTCTGCCTGACTTGGCGCAGTGTCCTGAGTGTAACTCGGTCCGCGCTGCTTTAAATGAGGTGGTCCAAGTGCCACTAGGTTATCTAGTGTCTGCTTTTGAAGTAAGGCCTGATCGATATATCGTGTGGCCAATATGATCATGAATTCATCAGTATCAGATCAGGAATAATGACTGTGAAGAAAAATAAAACAATAGTCCTATTTAAATAATTGCAGTATATGAGAGTTTTTTAGGTAGACAACATGAACTCTGTTCAATCATATCAGTCAGTCACGGTTTAACTTAAGCAATTCTATTTATTTAATTTATTGATTTTATTAAAATATATTGGTCAGTGTTGTTTGGAATGTTTAGATTTGTGAAATTTTTAGATGTGTAAATGCAGACATTTTTATAGTTTCTAAACATACAAAATAAGAGCCCATTTTCATATAGTTGTTGTTATAAAATGGAAATCAATGCATTCATATATGTTTGTATATACCCTCATTGAAATAAAAAGGAATGTTTCTGCTTGGCCCATATTCCGCTTATTTACTTCCTATACCTTTACATACATCAGTGCAGTAACTAAAAACAGCTTGTCCAATTGAGAAGGGTAAACCTGTATATCAGTATAAGTGTATATTGATAAAGAGGGATTGGAAATGGTCAGCGATTTTGGTGTGTTGAACCATGTACATTCTTTAAGCAGGCTTCGCAGAAAAGATCAAAGAAGAAAATTACTGGATGCTCAGTCACAAAAGTTTCATGTGGGTCGGGTCCTAGTCTGAGGAGTTCGTGGTTAAAGAATGGTTTGCAGATGTGTGTGTGTGTGTGTGTGTGTGTGTGTGTGTGTGTGTTTTGTGTGTCTGATTGTTTACTCTAAGAGATGAGAGGCCTGAGTGTATCTGTCCTCAAAGTGGAGGTTGTGTGTGAAGTGTTACTGGTTAACTCATCAGAGGAGATAATGTGTGAGTGTGTTCTATTGACTGCTTGAGCTATTAAAAGGAAATCACCTGGAGTCAGAGTGGCACAGGGCTCATAAGTGTAGGGCATTTAATGATGGATAGGTGCTCTGAATTAAACGCAAACACCTTCTCGGCACTGTTTAGATGAAAGTCTTTTGTGTTTGTCAATGCAGATTGGAGTGTTTAGATATTGTGCAGGCTCTGGTGTTTGAATGAATGTGTGTGTGTGTACAAAATAAATCTAACAGAGCAGGTTCTGTGTGTTTTGTTGTCTGGTGTGTGTGCGCGTGCAGAGCAGCACAGGTCTCATGCTTGGCTGGTGTTTATTTTTTGCCTTGCTCTCTATGCCTCACCTGATCGGACTTGCTCAGTGTTGCATGTTAAACTTGATCTCTCTCTTTCCATCTCTCTGTCTCTCTCTTTCATCCTCTATGTCTGTCTGTCTCTCTCCCTTTCTTTCTCTTTTGCTCTTTCTCTCTCTCACACTCTTCTCTGTCTGTCTCTATCTTCTGCTTTCTTCCTCAGTCTTTCGTTCTCGTTCTCTATTTTTCTTTCTCTCTCTCTCTCTCTCTCTCTCTCTGTCTGTCTCTCTCTGTCTCTGTCTGTATGTCTCTCTCTCTCACAGGGATGGAAAAGGCATTAAGTTGTTTGATTTTCATTTTAAGTGATTTCAGAAAATGTCATACACTGCCCAGCACTGCAGCCTTTAAACAAAGATTTATTATGTCCTATTGAACTCCAGATAGGTCAGTATTTGACCTCACCATTTCCTCACCTTGAGGCCATGTGGATGAGGAATGATGTGTTTCACTCAGGCACATTACCAGCCTGCCTTTACTGCTAGTCTTTTGCAGAATTAAAACTTGGAGCCAAACCAACAGTGTTTTATGGGGATGCACGCATTAGCTTTTGCTTAATTAAATAGGATATGGTGTCCCCAGCATGATTAGCTAAAAGCCCCTTTGTTTCCGAATCATGTACAAAATACGCTCCCTGGGTGTCTATTCATTTACGAAAAAACGGAAACTTGATGAACAAAAGCATCACGGAAATGTTCCTTTTGGCCACCCATGCCGAGTCGCTGTTTCTCTCGAGTGAAATGCTAATAGAATCATGTACAGCATTCACTTCCGTGAAGATTTCTTCTCAGGAAAACCCAAAGCTTAACTGATGAACAGAATTCGTTCTGCTCTTGCTTTTGTAATCAAGATAGCTTTGTCGACCTCAGTCGTGCAACAGCCTGTCTTCGTAGAACAACCTCTCTCTGTTCCTAGGAATTGCACCTTGTCCTGCGTTTGAAAGTGTGAATCCAGTTATTTTCACTCTTGCCGTTTAATAACCAATAAATTATGCAGTTGGTCATTGTATTTTATATGGATATCCTGATGATTTTTTAAAACAGTCTAGTCATGCAAAAAAATGAGAGAAACTTGCTCGTTCGGATTTCATGATGTCTGCAGTGGAATTATGGGTGTTTTGTTGACCAATGAACCAATATTTGTCTTCAAAGTGGATATATAAAATATCTGGTGGAAAAGGTTCTTTGCATATTACTCTTTTTCTTACACTTATCTCAACAACACTGTGAAACAGGATCCGGGCAGGACAGTATATAGTTATATTCTGTTAGCAAACTGCCGTTAATTTAATGACGGGCGAAAATATTCCTGATTATGGTTGAGTAGCTTTAGATCAGTACTGATGTTAATGTTGAAAATAATGTTTACATTGTGACTGTGTTGACTGAATGTTGAAAGCACAGTATTTACAATATATAACTCACCGTATTTACATGTGCAGGCCTTTTAACACCGAATGCAGTGTTTAAACATAAAGATTAGTTCTACTAAGCAGTGTTGCCTGAACTGGTGAGGGTCTTCATGCAGGTTATATTGCATCCTCTAAATTCTACAAATCACATGGCTCTAAGAATTGTGTTGCCTTGTGAAGACAAACATTGAATTTCATATTGACAACACGTTGCATTATAGCCATATCCCTGTACAATGCAGTGCCCCTATGCAGAGCATTTCAAAGGAAACCACTCCGAATGACTTTGTATACAAATTGCCCATTTAGTTATGACATAGTGGATATTTAAAAAGTTTCCACATTTTTATATTTCTGTTGGAAACACTGAAAGCTGGAAGAGTAGTACTTGGGACAACAAATATACCATTGCCCATTCCTGCACACTCTCTCTCTATCTCTTTCTCTCTCTCTCTCTCTCTCTCTCTCTCTCTCTCACACACTCAGACACACACACACA
>JBBMFX010000037.1:15240123-15261105 GCA_037832545.1 Rhabdalestes septentrionalis | reverse complement strand
TGTGCGGGTGTGGGGGGGGGGGTTGGTGTGTGTGTTTGTGTGTGTGTGTGTGTGTGTGTGTGTGTGTGTGTGTGTGTGCGCGCACACTCTCCTTCTCCCTCTATCAGACAGTGATGTGTTTTCCAGAGTGGGCCCCCTGCCCCCTGTTAACCCTCTGGAGAAAAAACCCAGCCCCTGATGACTCTCCCAGATGGGAGCAGTGCAGAGAGACTTTGAAGTGCAACGTTTGTCTTCCGCTGCTTTACACACCAGAGAAATTAGGCCAAAGCCATTTCAGCCATTTATTAGCACAAGGAGAGTGAGGCCATAAGGGAGTGTATAGCCTGGAGATGGAGTCTTCTGCAGGACTCTAGACTAACTTTTTTTTTTATCCAAACATTAGCTATTCTAAAAATGTGCATTTCTAATATGGAACTGTTTTTGTTTACTGTGCTATTACCTGTTGACTTTAATTTAAAAAAATAGAGGCGTGAGTGATTTTTTAAAAATCTCCAACATTTGGGGGAAAGTGTGTGTGCGTGCGTGCGTGCATGCGTGTGTGTGTGCACGCACACATGCATAATTGGCAAACCAGTGGTTTCATATCGAACTTCAGCATTCAGCAAATACTACAGTTGGAAGATTGCTTCTTTAGTTCTGAACTATGGATGTTAGACTAATGTGGGTGGTGGTGGCCTAGTGGGTAGGAGACTTGCCTCTGGACCAAGAGGTTCGAATCCTACCTTCAGCACACCACCACTGGGTTCCTGAGCAAAACCTTAAGTTGCTCCAGGGAGACGGCCCCCTGTAGTTTGGGAATGGAAGTAACTAAGAAAACTTGTACTATACCAATTATGCAAGCTGCAGCTTACTATCAGCTTGCTACAAGACAGTGGATCTGGATTTGATTAGAAAGAATTCAAAATAGAAGACCATGCAGAGTCTGAACTGAGGAAAACAGCAATACTGTGTTACAGTGAAACAGTATGCTCAGACTTAACTCAACAAGTATGATTTGAATTGGCATGCAGTTTGCTTATGTATATTAGTGGTTTATAAACATCTATTACTTGCAAAATCATTTTCTCTTTCTCTCAGTAAACTGCGACACATCGTGGATGAGATGGTGACGACGGAACGCGAGTATGTGCGCTCCCTCCGCTACATCATTGATCACTACTTCCCCGAAATGGAGCGGCCTGATCTGCCACAGGACCTCCGGGGCAAGCGCAGTGTTATCTTCGGCAACTTGGAAAAGCTGGTGGACTTCCACAGCCAGTATTTCCTCAAGGAGCTGGAGAGCTGCTGTAACCACCCTCTGCGCGTCAGCCACTGCTTCCTGCGCCACGTAAGAACCACATCCAGTGCTGTATAGTACAGTAGTACATTCTGTGTGTTTGTGTGTGGATGTGAAAGGCAGAACTAGATCAGCATAGTTTGTTTTCGTTCGTGCAGAGCATCAGTTAAGATGAATCTTAAATACATTAACATATCTATAGTGATTGCATTGAAAATGCATCTTAATATTTGACTAAATACATCCATGTTGGCCTAGGAATAATGTATATGAGTCCAGAGAACTATAAAAATAGATGCTTTTTTTTTCATCTAAATCAGAGCAAGCAACATGAAACAACCACTGAGATGCTTAATGAGCAGAGCGCTACTTTATCCTGTCCATCGTGTTTGCGGTTGTCTCAAAGCACTGGCTGTCTCTCAGGACTGTGATTCAGGAAGGCTTAGTATGCATGCAGTGTTTGAAAGAGAGGGAATCAGTGTTTAATTAAGGCCAGCAAGGAAGGGTCTCGACCTACAGCGAAGCCTTCATCTCAGGGTCTAAAATTACCCGACACATTCCTGGCACGGCAAAAGCTGCTCCGCGTGTGTCAAATAAATGTAAAACACATTATAAAGCAGTTTGCACCGTATCACTGAAAAAATGGCTTCCAAAACAAACCGAAACGAACGGCTGTTCCACTCGTTCAACATTTCTTGGCCAATGAAGAGTGACAGGTTATTCCGTTGGGCTTGAAATGCTGGACTGAATGTGGTGAACAACCTTGAGGAATAAATCTATTTTTGTAAAGTGGTATTCCTTTTCTGGCCAGATTGCCCGATAGGAAGGCGCCTTCTCTGAATAGTGCATTTGGTTTATGGGTTTTATTTATTTAACAAGAGAAATCACACTTTATGAACCACGCCCACAACTAACTGTTGTTTTTATTGTACATTTGCAGCAAGACCAGTTTGGATTGTACGCACTATACAGCAAAAATAAACCCAAGTCTGATGCACTGCTGGCCAGCCATGGCAACAGCTTCTTTAGAGTGAGTGACCGGACCACTGCACAAACATACACATGTTTCATCAGGTTTGAGTGTGACTGACTTACGTCCTTCTGTCTAATTTTCTCTTTGCCTTTGTGTGTTTCTAGCATAAGCAGCTGGAACTAGAAGATAAGATGGACCTGGCCTCATACCTGCTGAAGCCCATCCAGCGGATGAGCAAGTACGCTCTGCTCCTCAAGGACCTGATCAAGGAGGTGAATGAGGCTCAGGAACAGGAGCTGTCCTACCTGCGCGCTGCTGCCGAAATGGTCAAGTTCCAGCTCCGCCACGGCAACGACCTGCTCGCTATGGATGCCATCCGAGACTGCGACGTGAGTCACGTTCTCTGATCACACACACAACACAGCACAGTACTTCTATTATGAGTCAGATAATATCAGTCGTACTCCTAAGTCACTCTTATTCTGAATCTGTATCTGTTATCTTCTCTATCTCAGGTAAATCTAAAAGAACAGGGACAGTTGGTACGGCAGGATGAGTTCACCATCTGGTACGGGAGGAAGAAGTGTCAGAGGCACGTATTCTTGTTTGAGGACCTGGTGCTGTTCAGCAAACCCAAACGCATCGAGGGCGGCCTGGATGTGTACATATACAAAAACTCCTTTAAGGTACATTGCCCATCTGTGGATTTGTTACCACTAATATTCTCAGAGGAACCGTCATTAAACAAACATCATTATGAATGCTTTATTATCTGGTATATACCCTGTAATGCATCACCTCATATTCAAATTCTGGTTAAAAAATCAAACGATCAGAAAAAATCCAGAATCAGAACTGGGTACCCTTGAACAAAATGGGTCAGATCATGGAAAAACACTTTTTCTTCACTGTTAGTGTAGTAATGTAGTCTGCAAACCTGGTAAATTTTAAAACAAACCATTCACTGAGAAGTCCATTTTGCCCATATTTGGAAATGAAGCTGCAAAAAGCCCATTTTGCATAAACAAGTTCTGAGATGTCACGAAACTAAACCCATTTACATATGTTCACCTATTCAACCATTCATATTAAAGTTACAAGCATTGTTCCCATCCAGACTTTTTTGGGGTGAAGCATAAACAGAGCAGGTCTCATTTACATACATTTTAATGGTAGTATTTAAAGCACATTGACAAACACAGTCTGCTTAATTTTAATGGATAAGTGAACCTCGGGGAAAGAGTTCATATTAAAGATGCAAGGTGGCAGCCTTCTGAATAATTTTCTTCATTGTCAGGGCTTGTCTCTCCTGTGGTATCATATTGTTGCAAACATCTCAACAATCAGAGGATTCTTAATAATAAATAATGAAATAAAAAAATGACCTTCTGTAGCAAGGTAAAATAATATATAAGCAACCACTATTTCCCGATATATGTCACTAAATATATATTTCTGTACTGCAGACGGCTGATTTGGGGATGACCGAGACGTCGGGTGAAAGTGGGCTGCGCTTTGAGGTCTGGTTCCGCAGGAGAACATCAAAGAATCAGACCTACGTCCTCCAATCTGCTACGTCCGACATCAAACATGCCTGGACCTCAGACATCGCCCGCATACTGTGGCAGCAGGCCACACGCAACAAAGGTGTGTGTGTGTGTGTGTGTTTGTATGGGTGCAACAGAGACCTGAGCTGCGGTGTGTTTTGTCAAGTCATGAAATGAAAAGAATGAATGGAGAGCGAGAGAGAATGTTTTGTAAGGTCTCCTGTTTCCCAGCACCTCAGCATGTTTGGTAATAATTAATTCTGTATTTGTAGCTGTATTCGCCCCAGGCCCACTGTGGTTTTTTTTTTACGGCTTCTCAATGAAATCACACCTGTATTGTTTTACTAGAGTTTGATGTGAAGAAAATCCATATCATTAGGCCCTTTGAAAGCATCTCATGTTCACAGTCTGGCTTAGCACAGCATGTTTTATACAAAGGATGAACTGTGAAAGCTGATTTTGAATAATTTCTGTTTCAAGCTTATGCGTTCAACGTGTGTGTTTGTGTGACCCTAGAGATCCGTATGCAGGAGATGGTGTCAATGGGAGTGGGCAATAAACCCTTCCTGGATATCAAACCCAGTGATGCTGCTATCAATGACCGGGCTATTGATTACATCATGAAGGGCAGAGGTATGTCCAGAACGAAACAGTTCATCGATAGGAATCAGTTAATTTTCAAACCCCATTATATGCACAGTAAAGATACATGAGGCAAAAGCCCTACCCCCACCTGTAGGCACATTTTTAGTTCTAATTCTAATTGCTGATTTTCCCAGACACAGCATCATATATTTCAGTGTTGGCAAGTCTTTGTTTTGCTAGACCTCAGCTTAATCTTTTCCTGGAAATCTTGCCATTACTTACTTTAATGATGCTACAAAGCCTGTGATTCCAACCACATCAAGGAGTGCTTATGATCCACACGACCAATTTTCGTTCCTACAGGAGCCAGGACGAGAGCCTCGATCGCTGTCTCCCTGTTTGATCACTCAAATCCGTTTAAAAGAGCTCCCGTAAGCGCACCTGTAAGCGGACCCCCGGTTGCAGGCGGACCATCCTCTTCCACACTGCTGGGACCCCTGAACCTGCACATGTACAGCAGCCAGACACTACTACCTGGGGAGAGACCCCTCATCAGCCCCTGCATCGAGGAAGATGAGCTGGAGCATGAGACCAGCAGCCAGCCCTCCATGAGTAAATATTTTCTTAACCCCTAATAGAGTGCACGAGTGATGCTTTTTCATTTCAAGAATGCACAAAAAAAAAAGGATTTATTATTTACAATACACAGTTAATGCCTCATAAACAAATGAAAATGAACAGACGTGTTTTCTGTGTGTTTAGCTACCGAGAGTTCAGGATCTTCCTCACACTGTCTATCCGGGAGTGGCTCGAGTGGCTCAGACAGTGGCTGTGTCTCCAGTCACCTTCCGGAGGCTCTGTCTGAGGAGCCCAGCTCACCCTGTGACACCTCTTGTTACTCCTCCATCACCTCCCCTTCTGACCACAAACCATGCTTCAACAGCCAGTACATTTCAGCGGTCAGTATCTGTGTGTGGCCATTTGTCAAGCAAACTTTTAATACTCTTTATCCTAGCAGACCCAACAGAAAGCAACGAAAAGCCTGCAATACTTGTCTATCTTCTATGTGATTTTAGCTTTATGTATGCCCTAAAAGAGAAAGTATTTTAATAAAAAAATGATCATACCAGCTAAACCTACATTTCAGTTCCATTTTTTTCATTTAATTCTGTTGGAGACCCCTGCCCAAATATTGCTTGTTGACTTTTTTTTGTTGTTTTTTTGTTGTTCTTTTATCATATCTTGGTAAATTAGTCCATTGCTGTAGTTCACGACCTCAGCCTTGAAGCCCCTCCGCCCTTCACATTTTATTTCAGCTCAAACAAACCCAATTCCAAAACCCTGTTTATCACCTGTGTTTAGGAAAAGGGGTCTTCAGGTTGAGGCCTTGGAACCACAAATACTTTTTGTGTCATCCTTAATCTGATCCTAAAACTCATTAACTAACATTTATCATAATTCTCATAAAGGCTCATAACGGCTCGTAGGACCCTAATAAACAGTTAAACATAGGATCATGGATCATGGCCACTAAATCCAGCTGTTAACAGTGCAATAATAAATGCTCCCCATCTCCTTCCCCCCACAGAAAGGCGCTCAGGTTATAGGCCCATCCACTATAGTTTGAGCACTCGCTGTAACCAGTCCTACCGTAAGTTGTGCTTCTGCTCTCATACAAATGCTCCAGCCACCCACCCCTAATCACCTGCATGCAAAACAACACCCTAATCATCAGAGAAGTTCACATGGTGTGTTAGGAGTGTTCACATAAACAATGTGAATGTAATTCTGCCACGTCCTGTTTCTCAGGTTTAAAGCCCAGCTGCTCCCTAAAGAGAAGACAATGTTAGACCTGCAGAAGAGGACTCGAGGCGGTTCCTCCCAAATGCCAGCAAATCTCACCTTGTGGACTTTGAAAGAGCTGAAAAATAGCACTGTTAAAAGCTTTCATAGCTTATATAGTTTTTGTTTTGTTGTTTTCAAGAAAGTTGATTTAAATATTCTTGTATTTATCTTTTTAAAAGTTCTGGTACAGTAGTTTTCTATATTCTTAACTGTAAATAATTCTTGTTTTAGTTTATAATGCAGTTCTGAACTGTCTTTCCTTCTTTCTTTTGTTCTTTCTTTCTTTCTTTCTTTCTTATTTGTCTATTTGCTGTAGACTGCAAACAGACTGGCTCAGAAATACTTTTGTTCCAGAATGTCTAACTGGAACCTGGGGCTGTCAGTAGAAATCAGCTCCACCAGCAGGTTCAAAAACAGTCTGATTTCCTTTTTCCCAGACTCTGTAATGATGACTGTGGACTGTTTAGTCTTTATTCAGTTGTTACTATTCTCAGTATTCTCCAAGCTGACCCGTGGCCAGTATTTTCAGTTTGAATGCTATTTGCTACTTGTGGTCATGCAGCTTCCTCGCTTCTCCACCTTTTGATAGTCAGGCCTGATCCTACAATGTTCCTGTAGGTTAGAGTCCGCAGTTCACTGAGCTGGGGGAAATCTCCACAGACCCCAGGCCAGTCATGGCCTGTTGAGCTGCTGGTCCCTGTTTGAAGAGGGAGAGGTGGGAGTTTTCATTTCATTTCAGTTGTCTTGTTTGCGTTTCAGATTTAACAGCAAAACGGACAAATAAAAATGTACATTGCCTGTAAATATTTGCACCAGTGGTGCTTTGAGTACATAGTGAATAGGAGGGTAAGGACTGTGATAAATTTGTACATGCAGTCTGCCAGCCAGTAAATCACAGAAGTGCCATTCTTTATCAGCAACTACGAAAAACAATTCAGACAGAAAACCAAAAAGAAAAAAAAAATGAATAGGCCTTGAATTTTCACTTATAGCTGGAGTGTGAATGTGTACTCAAAAGTTCATATTTCTAACAAGTTCATACCTATTTAATAAAAACTGACTGCTTTGTATCCCTAATGAAAGTGAGCTTCATTTCAGATCATGTTTGGCTGCTTGGCAGGGGCATTAAAACCTGGAACACAAAAATGGGTTTATAAACTGCTTAGTTGGCCTGAACTACACTCTGAACCCAGTCAGGAACTACAGAGCATTTCAGTTACCTCAGGATTAGATGTAAGTTTACTAACATCACATGTAAGTTTAGTGAACACACCCTTTTTATCTTTTGTACACTATAAGGCCAAAAGTATTGGGACACACCGTTTTTTCAGTGTTTAGGCTAGGCCCCTTACTTCCAGTGAAGGACAATCATACCAAGACAACACCATGCTTCCAACTTTGTGGACACAGTTTGGGGAAGAACCTTTTCTATTCCAGCATGACTGTGCACCAGTGCACAAAGCAAAGTCCACAAAGACATGGTTTGATGAGTTCGGTGTGGAAGAACTTGACTGGCCCACACAGTGTCCTGACCTCAACCGCCTCCAGCACCTTAGGGATGAACAGGAATGGAGATTGTGATCCAGGCCTTCTCATCCTACATAAGTGCTTGAGCCCCTAAAAATTATCTACAGAATGAATGGGCACAAATTCCCACAGAAACTCCAAAATATTGTGGAAAGCCTTCCAAGTACAGTGGAAGCTGTTATAGCTGCAAAGGGATACCAACTCCATATTTAAGTCTGTCTGAATGCATTAAGGTCCCTGTTTGTGTAAATAAATGGTCAGTATAATACCCCAATGCCCCAATACCTTTGTCAAAATAGTGTATATGCTATCAAAGCAAACAACAGCTGGGATTTGACTCATTACTTTACAAACTACTGGGGTAATTGCCCTCCAGTTTTTGATTGTGTTCACGCTAGAAGACACTAATTCGGCAGCAGATAGCAATCAAAATTTCTATTTTGACTTGAAAGTGGAACGTTTCCCATAAATTGTAAACTCTAATTTAGTTTTTAGTCAAATTGTGCCTCAAGCCGAATAACCTGGTTAATGTTTATCCTTTGATACAAAGACAACCAGTGTGAAGTGTGATGTCAGGCAATATTCGGTCCTGTGAGTTACAGACATTACTGCAACTGACAAAAATTCTGAGATGGACAAGTGCGCTTTAGCTCTTTTTTGCAGAATCAATCAATTTTGCCCCAGTTTTCGAGGTGTGGCATCACGCCACTCGCTATTTTAACAGGATAATCTATAAGTAGATTCATGGACATGCTTGTGCTGTTTTGGTATGGTGGTCCAGAATAAAAAGTATGTGTAGGCAACATTCGGCATCACGTCCCAGCAAGGACACTGTATATATAAAGGATGTCTCTGAAACGGCCAGGCCTTTAAAACAATGAGGTAAAGAACTTGGTCAACTTGCACAAAAAGCATGCTCATAACGCACACATATGGAATAGATATGCTACTTTAGCCCCTGCTTTAACTTTTCACCTGATTTTGTGGTTTATGAGCATTGCTGACCACAGGTCATGCACTGAGACCTCCACTGCAGATCTACCTGTCTGTAGCATGGCCAGAGAGCACTGGCATTACAGCATTGTGCGCTACACAAACATCATGCTAAAAAGGAAGTAGGGTAGTTTTTAACCTTTGTGCTGTTTCAACACTTCAAGGTTTGAATAGTCGGTTTCCTGGACAGGGATTAAGTTCTGTACTAATGGAGATCCTACATACAAAATGGAATCTGACACATAATTTACATAATGAGTATTATGATGTAAATACAGACATGTTTCTATTTCCCATTCAAAGGAAAATACTCTTTGAACAGATTAATGCTTGTCTGAAAAAATACCCCCAAGAGTATAGAGATCATGGCGAGACTTTTCTTTTGATGGTCTCCTGTTATTAAAAGGCACAAACTGCTAATCAGCAAGGTTTCACCAGATATTATCAGCTTTGAGATGTGGGCTACAAATTCTGGCTTGAGGTAACAGTTAGAGTGAGTAGGTTTGGAGCCATGGAAAAGGTATCTTTAATTATGTAGATATTTACTTGAAAGTCATTCCAAGATTAAATCTATTAAGCACCTTTAAAAATAAACTATCAACCAGAGAAATTCATTTACAGGGGATCCTCGAGTTTAGATACAGATCCTTTCCTGTGACAGTGGTGTAACCCGAATTTTGGTCTTTGACTAATACAACTAAGCCACAGAAAAAGGAAATTTACAGTGTAAACTGATTGGGAGTCAGGGTGAGTTTTGTAGATTGTGGTATGTCCAGACTGCTGTAACTTGTGGACCCCCTGTATAAGTATATAAGCTAATTGCCCATTTTTGTGACCAGTGTGAAATTATTTCTCTGAATTTAACCCATCCACCAAGTAAAGGAGCAGACAGCCTGCAATGCAGTGCTCTAGGTGCAATGTTGGTGGTTACTTTGCTCTATGGTACCACTGGCAGTCCTGGGATTCAAACCCTTCCAATTACAGGGGCAGCTCCCCAACCAGCAGGTCCCTGAGGATTCTTGAAGGCAGTCTATAGTCTCACCCAGAGGCAGCAGGGCAGGATCACTATTCTTTGAGTTATATTCTTTGGGTCTAGTCAGAGAGAACGTAAGATGATGCCAGTGAGGACGACGTGAAACTCGAGCGAGGACTATCTCTTCAAAAGACAAACTGAAGTATGTAAATGCCACATCTGGAGACGAAGATAACAAATGGGCCCGAGAAGCACAGCCAGAAGCGATACAGGAAATACCACTTTCTCCAGAGCTGAAGTTTGATCTTCCTTTTTTTTTCTTGAAAAAAGCCGGAAACCTCAAATCAAACAGGGGAGCGAGAGCCAGTGAGGTCTAATTGCCTGGCTGAATAATGCATGGGGTGAGTGAGAATGATGGAGCACTATTTGCTTCAGAGCTGGGGGGTGAACGCACCAACATTTGCAGGATTCTGCAGGGCGATTAGTTTGTTTTTACAATCAAGAAGGAATGCTTTTACTCTATCAGTCTTGATGGCAATGCAGCCAAACAATACATGGTAAGGAATTATGATTGTGAAAAAAAGAATAACAGGATCGCCCCCTTGTGTTTGCCGAGCTGGAAAGAAGGTAAACAAACCACCACTACAGGAATTCGGTAGCAATTCTAATCATTCTGGTGTTGCTGAGGTCTTGAGTAAGATCAGTAAGAAAAGAAGAATCTCACCTATGCTGGATGGCTGTTGGAGGAACCGAATCTCTGAACTTTGTTTTTATGTAACGTGTGGTTGTATGTTGACGGTCTGAATTAGTTTTACCATGACAGCTCCATTGCAAACTTCTCAGAATCAGGTCACTTTATTGATCCCAGAGAAAATATAACATACGTGGACAGTTGTTTTTCCATGTAAAGTGTCACGTGACACTATTGCTATATGGGTGCTGAATTACCTCATTATGTGCAATATCTTAGGCCAGTAGTCTTATAATGTTTTCTGATTCTGATCAAGTTTGAATAATACCAATAAACAATATCCAGAAAATACTCAATATGAAATACACTGCTATATACAAAAAGCAGAATATAAATTATATAGATAGTAACTTACATCTAAGTCTTCATGACAAGTGCGTGATTACAGTATGATTACTATTTCTGAACTCTAAAATGGACAATATTGTTAATGTCATGAGTAAATATATCTAAAAATTTAACTTTACAGGAAAAGGTCAAAACAGTGAAAGAGACTTCTCTGAGTGGAATGACAGATGTATGTAACCTGTATGGATGATATTCAGTGTGAAGTAGCCTCTCCAGGAGGACGGACCACACAAAGACCAGTAATGTGCAGCTTCTATATCTCATAGACCCTTGAACCTTAAAGTATATACACACAGTCAGGCAGTTCAAAGAACTGACAAAAAACAGTTAAATTACAGTTCCCTTCCTTCCTGTATTGTTAGCCAAGACATTTGTTGGATTAAATATGAAACACTGGAGCTGTGAGGCTAATGTGGGAAACTTCTGTGGAAAATTACCATCGTATAAACTGCATGCTTTTAGCATTACACCCTCAGCTCAAACGACCCTTAATTTATCCCAAAATCGAACTGCTTGTATGTTTTTCCCCCTTAGATTTTCTCCTCAATTAAGCTATGGTCTATTCTGCCTGCTAACCCGGACTCCCCAGCCACACAATACCACCAATAGTGTGAGTGAGGAGTAGAATGTTCTTGCTCCGACTCAAACGAAGCCAGACATCTCCGAAGTGATCGGAGAGAGGGTGGGTCGTCCTATCCTCCATAAGACTGAAAAAATAGGATTCAAACTAGAGGTTTCCCAAACATGGGGTACTTAGATGTTTGCACCACTACTGTTTACAAAAAGGTTATGCTACTACCATTTATAGCGACACACTGTGCAAATGTTTTGAGAAAAGTATATTTAAATATATATTTATTGTTTTACATCTGTTTGCGTACTTTGACCATTTTTAAATCTTTTAGAAGCTCAGTATTATATGACAATTACTTTCCCTGGAAATAAAAAAGGGATATTTTACTGCATTCATTTAAATAAATAGTAATTCGTAGTTTTAAGTAGTTTGTGTAGTTTTGGGGACCCCTGCTTTAAAGAAACATTATTTTCACACCTCAAGAGAAAAAGCTGTACATCAGCTACATCTCAGGTAAAGGGAAAATAGTTGTATTTGTAATTTCACCTGACAGTTATGTACCCAGAGCAGCTGTCATATTTTTGCATGAATGTTTCCGAACCTAAGAAGCCGCTGTTTTTGTTTTTAAGCTTGATGTATAAATAACGAGCTCTGCCCTGCATTGTGCCTCGTTCAAAAATCAGTCTGGGCCAAAACACTCCTTTTAATTTAAAAGTGAATTGGATAAACTGCTGTGAGTTTATCCAATATGTGGACTAATGATGTGGACATATGCGAAAACAGCTGTTTTTTAACATCACGAAAACTGAATTCATTTGACCTGACACTGGGTTTAGACTAGAAGTGCTGTTTGTTTGTTTCCCCTGTGGCTGGTCAGGACTTTTTTCACTGCGAGCACTGCTTTGTTCCTGTTTTGTCACTGGTTGCTCAGGCTCAAACCTGTCTTGGAAACCTGTGTTTGTTGTCTATGTGTGCTGTCGTGTGCCAGTAACTCCTTTGTGTGTGTATGGATGTGCGTATGTGTGTGTGTGTGTTCTGTCACTGTGCTCCTTGTGCCGGGGCCTTGCTGTGACTCCTAGATTCTGACCAGCATGGCAGTGACAGAAAATTTTCCCGAAATCCCTGCTAAATAAGACCCTCCTCCGCTCTGTTCGAACTGACCGAACTGACCTCCAGGACCAAGTTAGGGAAATACTGGTATATCTGAATCTTCTCAGTCTTAATCCTGGAACACTGCTGTCTCCAGATCATTGTGTTTTCCTACTCTAACATGGTTCCCTGATCCTGGTTCCTGATGCTACTTATTTAAGTGCTTTCCCTTACATTAAAAATGAACTTCCAACACAGCAGTGGCGTGTTACAAGCTGGTTGGTTGGATCAGGTGTATTGAGAGCAGTGAAAACACTCTGCAGGAGCAGGACTTGAAAACTCTTCTAACAAACCCATTTCCCCACAACAGCTCGTTAACTAGTTCTGTGTTGGAAGCAGGTCTGCTGTAACACCAGGTGGTCTCCAGTCCTCCTCCTGGAGGTCCAGTTTCTAACACACAAATGAATCTGAGCCAATCAAGGTCTTCAGAAGAAAATAATGGGCTGGGACAGGTGCATCAGGTGGTCCACTGGAGCGCTGAGCTCCCAAGACTGCTCTAAAATAGGGTCAAGTTTAATTTTGTCATTAGTAGGTGTGACCACATACATAGTTTGATGAGATATTTCTCCTTGGACCAACAAATATCAACAACATATTTCAACATGTAAACAGGGTTTTTTTTTTCAGTGTTGTAGAGGGTTTGCTGAAGAAGGGTCGGCACTAATAGGACCAAGACTGGTAATAAGGTCCCATATATTTGGAGCGATATTTCATTTATCAAACAGGCTTGTAAACGTGATGAGTATGAAGAAACCTTTAAAGGTTTTTAAAGGTAACTGTGGGATATAAAGATAATTTACCAAGTTCTTATATTTTATGGAGGTTCTTTACTGTCACATCCTGTTTACAAATGTGATTCTCTAAAGAACGATTTACTGAAAGGTTCTTAGGGGAAGCCAGAAATGTTCTATGGTTTTAAGCACAATTTACAACACACCTGATCCAACAGCTGGTCATCAAGCCCTCACTGTGTTTAAGTGGGTTTGGTTAAAGACAGGAAGGCGCTAAAAGCAACAAGATTGGAGGGAAACATGTTACAGTGTGTTATTGGTAGAACCTGAACAAAAAGCATAATAAATGAGATATGAGGATGAAGAGCCTTTTCAAGGTTTAAGAACATTTACTAGGTTAAGGTTTACTCACATATTTCTTTAGCTTTTTCCAACTTTACTGGCACATCTTGTATTCAAACGTGTTTCTCTAAAGAACAATCGACTGAAAGGTTCTTTGGGGAAGCCAGAAATGTTCTGTGGCTTCAAGCAAAGACTCCTTTCCATGAGTTTATACAATACAAAATGAATTGGTAAAAAGGCAAATGTTCTATTCTTTGCATAACTACCCTGTTCAGCTACACTCTGTAGTGGCCACATTCAGCATTGCCCCTTTGCTTGCATTAATACATCCTGGAGCCTCTGAACACAATTCTTCAACTAAAACCGCCCACAAGCTCCTGGCAAAAAGGGGGTTCTGCCTTTTCAACCACAACTTTAAATTAAATTCCTGAAGCAGTGCTTAGGTAAGAAACCCCACAGAAAAAACTTGAAAGTGTAGATATATCGTGAGTTGTTTCTGACAGCATTCCAGCTGTATCAGATAATGCTGCTTCAGCTCGTGGTTCCCTAGCATTAATTCAGCAATAATTATTCAAATGGAACAGCGCTACATCAGATACTGTTTGTTTTACACTCTCTGTCTAGACACGCAAATACAAACCTCAGTGTTTAAACAAGAGAGTAAGAAGGGATCTTCATTCTTAATGACCTGGGATGGAGCGGCCCTGAAACACAGCAGAATACAAACATCCAGTCTGAAAGAGCTGTGAGTTACCAACTACAGCCTGGTGCTGGGATACAGAACTGCTACGCTTTCTTACAGAGCATGACAGCTTCTCTTTTCATTCTCAGAGCAGATTTTTAAGGAATAATTGTTTCTGTAAATGTAGTTCGTTAGCCAAGAAACACTCAACTGCTACCACTAGTTTGCTAGGTCAGTCCTTGCAGTTATGTAATAGACTAACTTATGTGGTTTTTGAAACTGTACAACCATCTGTAAAAATGGACAGTATGTTAATTGGCTCAACCCATGGTAGCTGGTATCTTTAAGTCTGAATTCTTGTTTTTAGTGTTTGGTATTTAGTTAAACAACTTGTGGCAAAACTAAAGCATCTTGGCCACTATGAATATCTTGGCTGATTGATGACAATATTATCATTAAAATTTGTAGTGAGATAGATGGCATTTCCTGCATTCTGGTGTATTTTAACAGATTGTTAAACACCTAATTTTACCTACAAAAGTGACTTAATTCAATTACTATTTTAGAGACAGATTCAACAATCCAACAAGTACTCAGTCAACTAGTCCAAATATTCACCAGCCTGTTTTAAACCCACTGCTATGCCTAAGACAATGAAATGAATGTGACATCATTTATCACCAACAATGACTTTATGGGTGCATTTTTATTTTGTGTTTTCTTTTTAAGTGTAGTTTTAGATAACACTACATTTCCACTGGAGTAAATAAACTGCCTTGTGTGGGAATTTTGAGTTAATCTCTGCTTCTTTGTAAAGATTTTTTATGTCCATTGTATCTCGGGAGGGTGCAAATTGTTCATCAACCAAGAATAACCCAGGTTTACTGTTTAAGTAGCCTAAATTAGGCAAAGCTTGCTCTTAATATTTCATTGTTTAGTTGAACATTCATTTAACATGGCCTAGGACAGCGGATTGATGAGCAATATTGGCATGTAGTGATATTCACATGGTAGGACTTTTGCACATAACAGTAACAAGCCCCTGACTGAAAACATTTTTCTAGGTTAAGCGTATTTTAGATTGCTGCTCAATATCTTAAATGTGTCTGTCAAGTATCAAACCACAAAACTGCAGTGCTAAAAGGCATTTTCACTGAAAACAGTGGAGCCATGATTAATCGCTATCCAGACAACCACCGCCAAGAGTTTCACCTGACGTCCGCAGGCAGCGGGAGGCTGCCACATCTCCGAAAGCTGAGTGTGTGCCGGACCATTTGGCCGGCACCCTTAACCAGTAGGCTCTCGCCAAACACAATCCATCTGCTCTTAGCGGAGTTGGAGAGGAACTGGAGAGCAGAATTTCACATTCATTATGAACTCCAAAAAGCTCCAGAGCTGAAAAGACTGGAAACCTCTGAAGGGAGGGAGACATGTAACTGTATTTTTTGTCTGTTTTTATCTTCCCTATTGTGTTTGGACTGATCTTGGCTTACAGTGGCCATAAGGGTCCTATTTATTTGTGGAACTGAGCAGCATTTCACATACTTTTATTAAGGGTTTTAAAGTAAGTAGTGTACTACTGAGTTCCAGCACAAACTTTAATACATGTCTAAATGGTGAATGTTGTCACTGAGGCAGACCGAAGGCTGGCTAACTGTTAAAGAAAAACAGAAGAACACATGCAAGCCCAAATTCTGACCATGATGAGGATTGCTTGAAATGAAACTTGTGACTTAGTGTATGTTTGTGTCTATGTGTGTCTGTGTGTGTGCATGTTGAGTTGAATGAAATGGACTCAACTTTATAACATCACAGTATACACTCATACATACATCCACCAGTGCATCAGTCGATAATTAAATAATAATAATAATAGAAAATTACAACAACAACAATACACTTTTCAGTATCATATTCCATTACAAATTCCAAACAGTATTCCAAATTCCTGCCAGCATCTCAACCTCTCAACAGCATCCTAATACCCCATCCCAAATATATGGCAGTGGAAAACACTTGCACAAGGATGTACAAATATTTTTTCATTACAAATGAAGTGACACGTACCCAGACCTTTTGAGGGGCATGTGCTGAAACTGAAACCCTCCACCGACCCCTCCACCACCAAAAAAATAACACACAATAATATTCTTGAGCCATGTGTTTGAAGATGGTTATGATTATACAGTGCAAATACACCTAGCCCTCTAGTAAAGTTAGCTTTACCAATTTGCCTCCTGGGTGGTTGTCTGTGTAGTATTTGTCCTGTGTTTGTGAATTGGTTGTGCACTCTCTTATTAAGATGTTCATTTTCTTTCATTCTTTGCTTTGCATACATGCAGATTACTATGGAGGGCTAGAATGGCCAATGTTAAATATTTAAATATGTCAATAATTAAATCATTAAATGTGTCATTAATTGTTTAAAATGGGGAAAGATTATATTCAGCATGATAAAATATATAGAATGCACGGTGTGACCTGATTCTCATTCTCATTGTGTAAAGTTTTTTTTTATTTAATACAACATTATTACAGTAGTAAAACATGTTTTTCTGTTTTTATACATGTGAAGACAGGCGGGGAGAAACAAGTGTTTATTTTATAAAGACAACGTTGCACTTATTCAAGCAACAAGATATTTTACCGTTAAAAGACGAAGACGTTAACCTGCTTCTGCTCTATGACTCTGACTGATGTGCTGAAACGTAAGTTCGCGCCTCTCAAGGGGCGGAGTTGTGAAGTTTGACTGACAGGGTTAAGCGGTTCTAAGAGACATGCGTTTAAATGCCTTTAATTGGTTTGTGCCTTTAATTTGTTAAAAAGACAAACAGACGTAAATGGTTACCAATAACATTTATTTCTTTTTGCGTGCTGTCATGGTGCTGTTCGATGGCAGACCCAAAGGCAGGCCGCAGACAGACGGCTGCTTTTTTATGCCCATGCAAAAAAATAATAAGAAAATGGGAATACAATCTAACAACTGGCAATCTTACGAAGTACAAGCAGTCCTAAAAAATGAGAAAACATGGAAAACTCAAATAAGATTATAAACCACTAAAAGATCACAATAGCAAAAGTGTCTCTAGCAGAAAATCGTTCTGCCTGTTCAAATCCATGGATGCTGTTTTTGGGGGGAGAGAATTGCATTGCTTGTTTGTTACAAATACCGTTACCAGGCTGAGATAAACCGGAATATCAAAATGCACTGCAACTTCTGTGCCATCACAGTACACTTTAAGCACATCATGGTTTTTTAGTACCTATAGAAAAGTGCCTCTAGATTCCCGGTAACCCTGTAATGATGCACACTTGTAGTGTCCCAACAGAGCCTGAAACTCCCAACAGCCCAAACTCACAATAAAGTCACAAATAACAGTACATACTCTCTCTGTATGCTGGAAGAGCACTATGATGGACAGTCTGTTGTCCTCCAGATTTCTGTAAACACTCAACTGGTCCAGTGGGGCACCCGGGTGCTTGACCAGTAGGCTCAGAGCAGAATATAAAGGGGCTCAGCTTAACAGGCCCTCTGAACAGGATTCAACTCCTGTCTTTTGATTCTAAAGAGACTCCTTAAAACCTGAAAGTTCTCTCTGCTATATTCTCAGACACCTTAAACTATTTTCTTTGGAACAATATACTTGGAATCAATCATTTCACTAGTATTCTTGTCTTTTTTTCAACTTCTATCAAACTAAAACCCTAAAAGTCTGTGAATTTGTTCATGTATGGTAAAGGATCTCCATTTTGCTCCACACCCCTCAGCTGTTGCAGTGTTTCAGTAAAGTCTGTCATGCCCATCACTCTGGCTTCATCACACAGATCCTCGTATTCACTGAAGGGCTCCGGCAGCAGGGCTGTTCCGGACTGCAGGAAATTGGCTTTAATGAAGGAAAACAAACGCAGGTCATTCTTTCGACAGCTGCCAGAACTCGACCTGTTGACTTAAAACCATGGTGTGCTGGCGTAGCATATTTTCTCATTCAGAATGTTATCCATCTGTCAAACGCATTTCAGGAAAATGAGGTGAGGTATTGCTGGGTGCAGTTGGCTGTCAGATAACTTTGACAGCTTCTCAAAATGACTAACAGGGTAATTATACATTTTTAC
The DNA here is from genome assembly GCA_037832545.1 of Rhabdalestes septentrionalis. Classification (NCBI taxonomy): domain Eukaryota; kingdom Metazoa; phylum Chordata; class Actinopteri; order Characiformes; family Alestidae; genus Rhabdalestes; species Rhabdalestes septentrionalis. The sequence continues at coordinate 15,242,696 of JBBMFX010000037.1, read as the reverse complement.
AATCTCAGTTAAATGTAAACTGCTTTTTTAAAAAGCTAAGTCTCACGTGGCTTGTTTCATAGCCTAGTTTCTTTCCATTTTGCAGTGTTTGCTGCCAGTTAAGAGGTATAACTGTGCTTTCGTACTTAAAGCTCCTGTATTTGAACGGAAAGGAAAGTGAGAAATGTATTTTCTACAACAATCAAGTTTATTGCATAATGAAATGTCATACATATGTTGGTCACACACATATGTTAGTCAGAGAGTGTCACGTGCAACTGGCCTAAACAAAACAAAGAATGCATCATTTTTTTTTTGGTAGTATTTTCCGATTTTCTTCTGGAGGATGTACAAAGGAAAACACACCTTACCACATCACAACTTACAGAGGCTTTTTTTCTCCAGCTCCTGAAAAGTCTTTCCTTTCCTGAGACTTGTTTGGTTTTACAATCTGCACTTTTTTGTGTTATGTAGGATAATCAGCTTGCTACTTTTGTTGATATTTTCATCAGCATGTTTGCCCTACTTGCATGTCATCTCTTTTGGCAAGTGTTACGCCTTAGCCCTGGAGGTCTTCCAGCATTAGACATTTCAGTGTTTGCCCTGTTTAACCCCACCTCAACCCAGGAAAGCCTTTTGTAATTGGTTTATATTTGTATCAGATGATTTGGGTGCACAGTAAAATGTGAGGAGCCGGGGTATCTCCAGGGGAGCCAGTGAAAATTGCCCTTTCTCTAAGACTTTTGCACAGCAGGCTTACTGTATATAGGAGTACAGTTACATCCTGTAGATCAGGGGTGTGGAAATCCGGTTCTGGAGGGCCGTGGTCCAGCACATTTAGGTGATTTCCCTGCTGAGAAAGTCCTGGTTCACCTCACCAGTTAAATGTCAGGTTTGGTGAATGTGTTTGAGAAGGAGAACCATCAAACTGTGCTGGACACTGGACCTCCAGGACCGCAATTTATCACCTCCGATCCAGATTCTATGTTCAGTGTGTCAGCCAACCTCTAACCCATCCATCACTAGAGAGCGACTTCCATAGGAACGCAGCTGCACAGATGTGACTTGGCTCTTGGATTTGCAGAGACTCTGATGTGATAATTGTGTTTCATTGTGAGTCTGGTGCATTATGAGTGTTTCAGACAGGGGCTATTTTGTAATGAGCAGCTTATCAACCACAAATATGCAACAAGGTGTGGTTCTTTGGTTGAAAAGTGACCAGTAATGAAGGGTTCAAGGAAGGTTAACACAAGTACATTTTTAGATATAGTTGACAAATGCCATAAGCAGACCTTAAGGTAAAATAGAATGCAATACAAATGTGTGATATGGATGCTTTGAAATTCTAAAGGGAGCAAAACAGCACCTATTAGACATCAAAACCTTGAGAGAGTGAATAAGACAGTCAGAGATTTGCAGTGTGAGGTCAGGTCAGCAGGTGGCGCCAGTATGACAGTGATCGTCTTTACCAGAGAAGACTGGTCTGAGCCCTGGGTCGTCTCAGAATACAGGACTTCCAATCACCTGAACATCCACAGACAGGACACAAACGCTAGAACTGTCCAACTGTACATTTCCCTATGCCTTTTAATCCCAGATGGCACACGGAAAGTCAAACATGCCTTTGGAATTCATATAGAAGAAACCAATCAAGCCAGTCATGTGGGTTTATAAAAAAACAATCAAACGTTTTTACCACCTATCCATTTATCTCATAAACTGCAGAATTTCATTATTGTTAAACAGTGAAAAGTTGTTGGGTGACCATCTATAAATGAAAATATTTCACATGAAGCAAATTAAACTTTGTAACATGGAAAGAATCTGTAACATTTCATGTCTAGCATTCTGGTTGTGTGGTGTTTCTAGGCTGTCATTTAACATTAAATGCACTAGTTAATTCACTTAACAGTTCATTAAATATCCAACAATTTTCTGGTGATCCACATTATAATTATATTAGGTGGCTGTTTCTAAATCAGTAGTGAAGAAGCAGTTGGTAGCTTAGTGGTCAAGGCACTCGCCCTATGATTTGGAAGTCAAGGGTTTGATTGCCAAAACTGCACTTCTGAGGTACCCTGAGAAAGGTACTGTCCCCACACACTGCTCCCCAGGTGCTGTGTTCCTGCTGCTTCACATGGTGAATGGATTTAAATGCAAAGGAAGAATTTCGTGCTGTGGTGTGTTCACGTACGGTCACATTCACTGAATAAAAAATATGTTTTCTGGCTAAAACAGGTCCTAAAATGGTGAACATATTGTACAGTTATGTTGAAGCAAAGAATATTGAGTGTATTTTGACACACACGAAGTGAGTAACATGAAAATATAGAAAATCTCAGAGTCTGCCAAAATGTTTGATTGGTAGTGTGTGTAGAATAACTATCAAGTGTGTGTGGAATGATACAATGATTCTTACGAATTCTATAATTCCATACTGATATAGAACAACTGAAATCTGATGTGGTGCAATGAGAAGCCTTTACCATGTGCATGCTCAGGCGCAGGGGCGTATCAAGCTTTCCAAAAGTGGGGGTGGGTGGGGAAGCCAAATTATAAATTAAATCAGAGCCAATTTCTACATTTATATACAA
>JBBMFX010000037.1:15182711-15198888 GCA_037832545.1 Rhabdalestes septentrionalis | reverse complement strand
AGTGCATTCGGAACCACTCTGAAAATTGCCCATGATACAAAATGTACATAACCAACAACAAATTATTTGGTAGCAATAGAGAGTCACATACATTTGAGCTAACTTTGCTTAAAGTAAAGTAAATCTGCTTAATGGAACACTATTAGAGTCTCTTATTTTGCAGCGTTTTCCTGACCGTCAGTAGTCAAATATAATCATGCCTAGGAATGCAAGATCAAACTCCAGATTATGTTATGATATATTGATGTTGATTTTGGCTGATCTGTGTAACAGCTTTATGATGTAACGGCATGATTACAGGTTACTGCTCTCACACTGTATTTGAATGCCATGGCACAATTATGCATGGTTCATTGGGTTGAACAGCAAGTTGCATTTTACCTTCAATGCAGCACTTATTTTTACAAGTCATTAAAGGTGTCTGCCATTTTTTTATTTAAAGTGAACAATGCCAACTTGAGCTATAGTTATATTTGTGACTTTTGATAACAAACAGTATCTGGATTTTAAAAATCTGGATTAATACAAATGCAATCTGGATTTAAAAAAATTGGTACCAAATAATTCAGAATGGACAAAAATGACTGCTACAACTCTAATTATATGTCAATATAAAACAAGACCCTTATGTTTAACCTTATTAATGAAATATTAAAGTTAAAGTCTCACTGTTTAACAATGGTACCAAATTAAATTGAATAAATCTCTACATTTCATATGAGACAGGCACGAGTTCATTCGAGCTCAAAAGCTTGATAAAAGCTCAGAAACACTTTCTGCATCTCCCCTCTACTTCACTAAGAAGCTAAATGCTTCTGCTAATAGGTCTCAGTGGAGCTAATGAGGATTAGCTATGAATGATAGTGCTTGTTACTGCCTATCAGTCCACTGCAATGGGAATTTGTGGACCAGCTGGTCCACTAGAGCCTTTTGGACCCCTTAACACACACACACCCACACACACACACACACACACACACACACACACACACACACACACACACACACACACAGATTTAATTATCAAGACTGTCAATCATACTTCAACTCCCATCAATGTCCAGTTTATGAATGAGTAAGCAATCAGCCTGCGTTATTTCCTTCTATGCCACCAGGAGGTCTGACCAGATTAATACATGTCCGTCAGCAGCTGACGTGCGGCTACAAACAGAATAAAGTATTATTATGTTACAGCTAATAACCATTTAATTGCATTATGCAATCATTAGTAAATATCAGAGAGTAAAAGAAAAATATTGATGCAAAAAATGAAGTGGTAATCATTTCACAAATCAATCCCATTACAATAAAAGTATTCTGTTCAGTTAAAATGTACCTACCTATTTGTCTCTCTTAAAGTACATGTATATCCCTACTTGAAAAACATTTTAACAAGTTCTTCTTTACTCTAAATAGGTTGGAATGATAATGAAGGCTTATTGTTCAGCTGGGTAAATTTTATTGTTTGATCTTTAAAAACACATAATGAATCAGTAATAATCAAGAAACTAATAAATAACTAATATAAATAGGCATTAATTAATACTTTCTGGACTGTAGGGGTGTAATAAAGCATTTAATATTGTGGTGGGTCATATGACCATATATCATGGAGAAAGCACATTCTATAAACAATCACATCTGTTTAAACTGACCTGCCGCAAACACCAAAACCTCCAGTACCAGTCAACAGTCCAATCCAGCACCTTTATGTCATAACCCTCTTGGCTCATTAGTAGATTAAACAACACTGTCGATACATTCATTTAAATCAAATGTTGTTCATAATAAAATTGTGAGTCCAGTATCATATGTGGGTGTAAGTAGTGTGTCATTACCACCTTTTTGTTCACTGAACACTGATGCATTTAACATATACCTGTTAAGTAAGATATGATATCTGATAGTGACTTAATTGCAATTATCAACTAATAATAGCAAACAATGCACCAGACACCTATATATCAAGCACACCTAAATAAAATCCATTAATACAGTATAATAACTGTTTGGAAAAGTTGCTTGATTCAAATAGGAAGAGAAGAAGTGTTACACGAACTAGCACTCACCATCATCCAGTGTAATATCCTGTAGGCCTATGGAGCGGAAGGTAAGCTCTCTGTCCTCGGGTTCCTGCTTAATATTCACCCTCTCTCCCTCAGCAGGGAATGTGCCTTGCTGCTGCTGAGCTAGAGGCGGTGGAGGGTAGAGCCCAGTAGAGGGTAGCCCGGCCAAGACAGGGCTGCTGGCCTGGGGGGAGGGCTGTCCAGAGTGGGACAAAGGGCCCAGAGGGCTGCTGCTGGTAGGCGAGGGCGAAGTGGGAGACTGGTATGGAAGAGAGTGGAGCTGGGGAGAGGAAGGGCCCGAGTGAGGTGAAGGCACCATCCGGGCTGGGGCGCTAGAGGGTGTGGGGCAGGAGGCAGAGCGCTGACCAGCCGGGTGGTAGCCAAGCGGTCGCTGGAGCTGCGGGGCTGGCTGCCCCAGGGCATGAGTGGGCGAGGCAGGCAGCTGGCCTGGGGTAGGGCAGTGGTAGCCCAACGAGTGAAGGTGAGGAGTAGACTGGGCCATGGGCTGGCTACTGGTGGTACAGGCCACATGGCTGGGGCTTGAGGCGGGACCTCCTGCTCCAGACGCTGGGGCTGAAACAGGGGACCCATATACCATCCCCATCCCCAGTGGGTGACACCCAGCAGGGTCAGGTTGAAATGGCAGGCGCTCGTAGGCTTGATGGGAGTTGGTGCCAGGCATGGGAAGACCAGGCTGACCGTTATAGGGCAGGCTGTGTTGGAGCGGTGTGTAGGACGCCCTTGGCGCAGGCTGGAAGGGCACCTGGCATTCTGGAGGTGGGTGGAGTCCTCGGGCTTGGAGGTGGGGGGGAAGGTGTGGGAAGGTGGGGGAGCCAATAGGGACGCAGGGTGCCTGCATTGGGTGCAGGCCTGGGGCCAGCGCATGCGGAGACCCGGACAGAAGGCCGTCCTGCGGGTGGGAGTGCTCCGGAGAGGGCAGTGCCTGAGAACGGACGAGGCCAGGGGCATGTGCCAGGGGCATGGGCATGGGCGGCACCGCAGGGGGGTCCAAATCATCCCTGTGCTCCTGCTTAACTAGAACTACAGGAAGGGGAGAGAGAGAGACAAAATGTTATGTTATGATAGTCTACCAAGTCTGTGTGTGTGTTTATGTGTGTTTGTGTACAGATAGTGAGATAATTGTTTTTTTCTCAAGATACCCTCTGCATCACATGATATCTGTCCCTACCAGGCCATCCTAACAATGTCTAAAATCTATTTTGGAATACCTTATATTCTGTGTTTGAGTCCCTCCAAGTACGTAAAATAAATAAGCATTTTCTATTTTTCTGGCAACATATTTGAGAAGAGAACAAGCAATGGAAGGACGCCACTGTCAGTGTAAATCAGTCCAAGACTGGTCCGTATCCGGAAAACTGTCCCAAAAAGCAGATGCCACATAGTGATCAGTAACCTATTTCCCAATCTGGCGTTTCCCTGGTCCACGTGCAGGGATTTATTTTTACGCAGCGTCAACTCAGAGAGAGCATATGGCGCCCGCTCCGAGTGCCACACAAAACAGTCTCGGTTCTGGGAGAGGCACTGGGGCTCTGAGCCCTTCAGCAAAGTTCCAAATAGGAGCAGAAAAATCCAGTTCAGTGCCCCCAACATGCACAAGGCTCCCAACAAGTCTTCATTTCTGAACCCTGATAGTAAAATGTAAATTACTGGAGCTGTGTGTTCTACACTCATCTTCTGCAACAGCATATCTGCCCCTTTACCCAAATAGACCAATCTCTCCACCCCCACCCAAAGCAGGCCGCTGCCATGGCAACCACAGCCGCCACAGCCCGCTCAGCACTCGCTGCCTTTGCTGCTGTTTGATTGGCTGAGGGCAGGTGGGTTAGCGTGGAAAACAGGAAGCATACTTTTGAGTGGGCGCTTTGTGGAGCGGGGCGGGTGGGCGGGAGGCTGGGCCTTGCGTGCTCTCTCCTGTGTTGCATGGTTAGGTTATAGAGAGTGAGAAAAAAGCTCACGTGTGATTAAATTACGCCAACGCTGATTTTCGGTTTGACTCACCTTGGGAAAATAATAACAAACCGATACAGTTGCAGAGACAGTACAATCACACACACACACGAACCACTGCAGTGCCACTTCATTCTCTGAACAGCTCTTAGCCATCTACTAGAATGAAAGTGCCCTAAAGTTACTGGAAGTTAGCAAACGGTCACTAGAAATCACTAGCTAAATATTGGTTAGGTTATTTTTTTAATGACATCCAAAACTTGAAATTTCTCTTAATATTCTACAAAACCAGTATTTGCTACAATGTGAGGTTTATACTTTGTGATGATTGGGCTTCCTTCACATGGTCAAAAACTGTTTATTGGGAGTAATAGGATCACTACATTTTCAGAGTATGTTCAACTCGTCAGTCCCAAACCTCTTCTATTACTCTAAGAAGCTTTAGTGTTAGACACTTGACCCTATAAGAGTTATCAGTGGTAGTAATTCATCTGCAGAAACAGAACACTAAGTGTTTAAATAGGGGTAGAATATTAGGATATTTTATAAACTTGAGACTTTCACAAGTTTTGCCTTCTAAAATACATCTGCATGTTTAAAGTTCTAGGTAAATACAGTCCTAAATTATCTTACAGTCATGTTTTAAAATGCTAAACATGAGGAGATAGCAGGTGCAAGAATGTAAGCAGGAGTAACCCTCCACCTAACCACAGAGAGCAAAATGCAAAAGGGAGACACTCTCTAAGACAGCAGAGCACAAAACACTAAAAGCTTTTTGGTGGCAACCGTCAACCCTCGCCCACTGCCTGCACACCCAGCGCACCCTCCTTGTGAGACGATGCCTTTTTTTATGACTGTACAAAATTAGTAAGAAATAAATCCCTTTCTTTTTTGACAAGTCAGATAGCAGTATGTCAAAATGTAAAGTTTCAGAACCATTAATCCAATGAATAAAAACAATAATAACTTGCTATCCTGAGACCATTAAATAGTTTTTTTGCAATTTGTACTATTGTTGTACATATGTTCATATATATATATATATATATATATATATTTTTTTTTTTATATGTGTGTGTGTGTGTGTGTGTGTGTGTAATTAGAATAATTGGGGTAGAATACTCCTGTAATGTACCTGACAGGTAGGAGAAACGTTGCGACTGGCTCCTTTTGCGTTTCCCATTGCACACGTAGAACTGCACCTGCACCGCTGAGGTGACGGTCTTGCTGTGGTATGGTGGCACTTCCACCACAATGTTCGACTACACACACAAAAATAAAACAATCATTCACAAAGAAAACATACAAACTAAATTCTTGATCCAGATGAACCAGAATTTTGCCTCAACCCAATTCACAACAAATAAATTTCCTGTCTTAGGGGGTCCTGAGCACTGGTTTAGGAAGCACTAGGATCTAAAAGAAGCAATTCTGTGGTATTACTCCAAAGAACAGTGAGTCACCGCATCTCCTCAAACAACTTCTAGAGCAACTTTACTGGACAGATTAAGAAGGAGAACAGTTAGCGACTATTATGTCACAGATACCCGGGTAAGCTAGCCTCATGCTGAATGATTGAAGAACTGGCAACTTGTGATATACCTCGATGATACTGCCAGTACTTCATCAGTTGTACTTCTTCAAACTCTTTAAAGACTTATAGCCTTTATTTTTTAGAGTGTAACACAGAGAGGGCTGGAAGGCCAACTATACCATGTTCAGATACATTTCTGTTGGGGATCTTTTTGGCTGTTGACTGGTTGTACCAACAACCTGTCAATGCATAAATATACATGAAACATTTTCTGCTTTAAATTAAACTAAATTGACCCGTTATAGTCACATGTGAACCTACCACAGCAAAGCACACAGTGTGATCAATGTAAAATTCTTGCTCTGAATTTAACCCATTAACCAATTGAAGCAGTGGACTGCCACCAAATAAGGGGTGCCGAGGGAGCAGTGTGAGGGAAAGGTACTATGCTCAAGTGTACCTCAGTGGTGCCACTAGCAGTCCTGGGATTCAAACCCACAACATTCTGATCGCAGTGTTCTCCCAAAACACTAGACCACAAGCTGCCCCAAAACAATTAAACTACATACATAAACGAAACAGTATTTAACTCACTCCTTGACTCTTCTCACGAACAATCTTCGCCTCCACCTCCCACTGCGGTCGTCCATCTGAGGGAAAGAGGAGCAAGCCAGGCTTCAGCATTATACATACAAAATATTGCCTTTCTTATATAATGCCTGTCATATACATACCAGTTCAACCTTATTGAGAATATACATCTAAAAGCATGATCAATGCATTGTTTGGTTCACTGGACAGTTCATCATGTTTGCTATTTTTAAAAATATTTCTGGATTAACACTCATGCCATTGCCCTTGGGTTACAGTGCCCTATATTTCTACTAGTGGGTTTTGCCAGTATTCAAAACAGATTTTGACAGATGGCCTCTGTATAAAGCTTAAAAAAGGAAAATCTATGTTTATACTCAAACTACAAGGCCATTTCCTTGCAGGAAATTAAGTTCAAATGCTCAAATGGATCAACATTTCAGCGATTCAACTTTGCACAGAGAGAGAACTGACATCAGTTAGTCCCATGAAAGAAGGCCTGGTTCAAAGGCGAGAACAGCACGATGCGAGCGATTTCCTCTTCTTTTCTCCAGAGCGTACTCACTTAATAGAAATATCATCTCCACTTCGTTAGGAGAACCACAAAAGCCGGCTGAAAGCAAGCGATTTCAGTTTGCTCCCAACATCCAAAAGCTAATGATGTAATTTATATAGCCTACCGAATCCCTGTGGTGAACTTTTTTTACAGCTATTATAAAGTAATCAGCGTCTGAAACGTCCCGCTGGCTCTCTGGCCTGGGAAGAGTTATGGAGCAGCAAGCGGAACAACCCGGTTTGTTTTAAAATGCCTCCACGTGTTCATGCCGCCGAGGCCTCAGAGAACCCTGGAAACATGCAGTCATGTAGCTTTTTTTCCTTGCTGCATGCTCAAATAATTAACTGGCCAGACAGCTTGGAAGACCAATCAGGAGAGGTGATGAGGAGCCGGGGACACTGAGTAAGAACAGTGCTGTTACCATGAGAGGAACCAACATACACAACAGAAACAGTGCAGTCCCCTTCAGCTCTCTTTGAAGTGATGGGAAGTTGAGTTAGTGTAACAGGTGGCCACTGCAAAGAATGTCTTGTGTGTGACTAACATGCACCTGTGGGTTATTCTGTGTGTGTGTGTGTGTGTGTGTGTTTGTGTTTGTGTGTGTGTGTGCTTGTCTTCATACATGTTCAAACAAAAAAGCTCAACTATGTCAGGAATAACCAAGCAAATGGTAGAACGTGGTAGTACAGTACACATTATTAAAGGCATGCACATGAAAATGTACATACTCACCCCCCTGTTTTTCAATTCCGGGGTCTCTAAATCTCTACTATCTTTGTCTATATTTGTCATGAGCACAACTACATAATATGTGTCTACAAAATGGTGTGTTGTTATGGGTTTTAGTTCTCTCTCTCTCCCTCTATCACACACACACACACGGTTTTACAAATGCCAGCTTATCTTTACACTTTATTAACATTTAATGATTAATGAAATGCAATTAAATGTTGTTACAATATTGCACAGTCAAGCTAAGAAAAGATTTGAAATTTCACCATAACACTGATGCATTGACTCTGTATAAAAACAAACCTGTGTAAATAGAACGTCAGGAACTTAGGCTTCCCCAAAACACTGAACCACCCTTCTTCGTGAGCCACGTAAGGGCTTCGATCCACAGACAAGTATAGCAACTGCTTTAATTGACTGTCAACAACACACAATTAAAAGCTTTTAAAGCTTGTTTCCTGCTTTTTTCCACTCTTCCCAAAACTGGATACACAACCCATTCTGATAATCCTTAGTTCCATCAGACCTTAGTGAAAGTCTCAGAGAGGGATTTCTGGCCAGCTCTGGACCCCTGTGTGTCTGAAGGCTTTCGACTAATCCCACAACGACCTTGGATGCCTTTGACATTGGGAAATGCATTTTTGCTGCACATGTTGACATTCAACACACACCAGAGAGGGCCCCATATGCACTAAAAGAAGGCAAGTACAAGCACGAACCAAAATACAGAGGCCTGGAGACACAATTACCATCCCAACCCTTCCCTCCAGAAACATCATTGCTGTACCTGAATAAACAGTGCTGGTAAAAATATATTTTGCAGTTTTAACAGACATTATGTGGAACAGAACATTCTGTTAGCAAATGGATTTTTAATGCTATCAAATCCAGCAGATTGTATGGGCTTGCTTCCACTCCCGCTGTAAAAACTTCCTTGGTCATTAATGGCAAAACCACATCAACACCTACAGGTCTGGCTTTCCTACAGTCGGTTCCACTGCAAGAGGTCAGAACACAAAGTCTTCCATTTGTGGACTTTTCCATTTCACCCTTTGACATAACAGGTGAAAACTTCCACAACCAATGAAAAAACTGCTAGAGCCAATAAAAAATCATACATAACCAACGAATGCACTATATAAAAATGAATAAAAATGCAATTAAAGCTGAAACAACAAAATCCAGTAAAGAATATAAAAAACAATGACAAAAAAGAACATTAATGTTTACTTAAAAATGGTCAGAATGTCTGTGTTCAAGATATTCTGCTGTGCAAAAGTGCAATTTTTTAAAACCACTTTCTCAGTGTCTTTCTGCCAGTAAACTTGTTAGAATAAATACAAACTAACAAGAAAGCAGTAAAAAGTATCACCATTTATTTTATTTGCAAAAAAGTAGTTGATATTGAGAACTCAGGTTTGGTTCCAGATTTCTCCTTGGTCCAGCTGTTGTTTGAATTTGTGGAATTCCATCAGCTGCTCCTGATTTAATTTAATGAAGGACTATAAACCTGGTTAATCCGAGTTTCTAATAGGAAATATAAGTAATACTGGACTTCCACAAGGAACACACTGATATACTGAACATAATCACTGCATAATGCTAGGTTTATTTAGAATGATTACTAATATTATTGTTGAAAAAAACAATTATTGCTTATCTCAAAAGTTTTTAAATATTTTCACAGGTGCCTAAGACTATTGCAAAGTGTTGTATAACAATGCTGATAAACCTTTATTTCAATGGAAACTGGTTTAAAATGCACATTTTTAAATATTTGTACAATAAGTGCTTTGAGTGATGTTATACAACAACCATGTTTGTAAGTGTGAATAAACATTTAAAATTGTCAATTATGTTTTTATATTATTTTCTTTAGTTATTTAAAAACCTCTCCTCATTTACATTAAGCTGAAGTTCCTTAAACTTTAAAAAGGTCCTTCACACTCCCATGGCCTGTAGCAACAATGGTCCTTTAAAGCCAGTTTTCTCAACCACTGCGTCACAGACCACTGATGGGCCACGAAGGCACTTGATTTGGCCGCAAATCTAAAATCAAGACTGGTCCGTAATTGGTTATTTAATGTAATCTAATGTGGCCAAGTGGGCCTTTGCCACATGCTGTTACAGATAGGTGGGCCTTAAAGTTGAAAAGGTTGAGAACCATGACTCTAAAGAACCACACACTGAAGAACCAAACATGGTTGTTCTACGATATCATGTGAATTATTTTTTTGAATTTTTGTTTTGAAGCAATAAGCAATTTTTTTCAGCAGAATGAACATAAACAACACCAACTGTAACAGGTAACAATTTTAATGTCATTAAAATTACGGCCGTTAACCCAGAAACGCTAGTAACATCGTTTCTTGTGGCATAGCTGTTTGTTTTGTTTACATCAAAAACCACTGACACAGTAGCACATTGTCTAAATGACCTATGCAATTAGACTCAGCATATCTAATTATTGTACATCTAATAAGTCCAATAATTAAGTTAGATACAATCTGCAAATCACGATTAGGGTCTAAAACTAAGATCTTCTCCTCGATCATGTTGTAGACAGGACAATATCTATATTCAGAGTGGTCCCTGGGGACTAGGGCTGCATTTCCAGACATGCAGTCCTGATCCAGGCCAACCAGGAACAGCGCTCTCCTAAAACTGAGTGATATGCGGAGACTGCTTCACATATTCCAGGTTTCAAGCTGTCAACCAGAGGCAAAAGTAATCCAGCTCAAATTTTCCTTGTTCCTTACTCTGGAAAGGCTGAGTAGTAACAAAAAGAAAGGAGGAGGGGGAGCACCCCGAGCAGAGACATGTGGCATTCCGATATGTGTCTGGGAATACCCTCGAGTCCTGAACGGTACATCCACACTCTACGGCAAGTGACGGGTGATTACGCCACAGCTACCCTAAACACGTCATGTTGCATAGCAGAGTCGACGGCAGTGTTCCACTTGTGGGAAACACACTGGAAAATCGAGAACAGGCTAATTCTTCTCCACCTACTACTTTTACACTGCGCCGATCATGGCAAGACCAACTTTTTCTCATGGTTCAATATCAGTAGTTAAATTTCCACCACACCCATCTTAGCTTCTCTGAGTTTTCCACTTACAAATGACCAGAACCACAAACATCAAATGGAACACTGAGCATCCTACACACCAACAGCCCGGACAAACATTCAAGGAACCTGTCACTTTTATTTTCATTAATTTAAAATAATATTAAATACAAGGTTTCTATATTACAAAGGGGTATGCCATCATTCCCACATAAAAAAAATGCTGTAGATTAACCACTTTTGGTTCCTTAAGAACCTTGCAGGTGTCAGTTGACATGTAAGATTCAACAACAGAAAGGCTTTGGAAGAAACCAAATGGGTTTTTTCAACAGCATTTGATCATCATTTGCGCTAGAAGCGCAAGGTCTAGTTTCTCAGTGGTTCCCAACCCAGGCTGTAGAATGTCCCTGTCTATACTGGTGCAGACGTTCCCATTTTTAACACACTCAATACATAAGTTATCTATTCACAAGCCATTCCTGAGTAGAGAAGGAGGGAAATGTCCAGGTCAGGGGATCTCCAGGACTAGGGGTTGAGATTATATGAACATAAATGATATAAACAGACATAAAGATGACAAGACGATGTGTAATGCTTGAAAGGGATGCACAGTACACATAACAGGGCTAAAAGTGGCGACCTGTGACTTACACAGACCTCAATGAAAAACTCTTTTTGAATCATACAGTGTCTCAAACAGACACATTCTGAGGGCAGGCACAGACTAGTTGATCCCAGGATGCCTCAGCTTGTGTGACAGTGTTCCTCCCATGTGTTTTACTCACGAAGTGATGGAAAAACGTGAAGGAAAATGAGAGCAGCTGCTTAATTTGGAGGAAAACATTTAAAGCAATACTCTCTTGCATGTTGATGAATACGACGATCATTCTTAATTGTTTCTATGTTCCAGAAAAAAAATCTTTTTGTGATCAGTAGACATTTATTATATGATTTTAATGTAATAGTCTCATTAATTCTCCAGTTGTAATTCAAAATTTTACTGTAGCTATGTAATTGTTTTTTTTCAGAGATGTAACTAGTTTGCCAAAGGTAAAAAACATGTAACTGATGCAGTGTGGCATGGGGAGAAGGAAGTGAATGTAAGCTGAAATGTTTGTTAAATAAAACTTCGTAAGAACTGCTTTGGAGGACTCTAAGACCAGTTTTGCTAGAGAGTAGTGGTTTAGTTTCCAACTGTCATTATATAGTCATGTATTTTAAATGTTTATTCATGAAAATCAGCAACTGAATGCTCATATAAGTCAGTCCCTAGTTATCTATTTACTTTTCTCTGTACAGGAAAACGTGACGAAATCGGTGTCTGCAGTAATCGGCTTGGCCCCTGCGGCAGTTCAAGATAATGTTCAAACAGTCCGGGCTATTCCTTTGAGACTCCTGGGACAAACGGTGGACAATGAAATGGCCTGAGGCAGACAGAGCAGCTTGACTGACCTATGGGTCACCACAGCTGCAGATGCTCACTGCATTTTTTAACAGCCCCTGTAAAATTGGACAGTGGGTGTATGCATGCAAAAAACTAAAATAGCAGGTGAGTGAGAAGGAAAACAAAAACATCTCCATATAAACATTTCAGTGTGTGTGTATGTATGTGAGAGAGAGATAGAGAGAGAGAAAAAGAGAGAGAGCATGTGTGTGAACTCTGGTAGGTGTCTTTCACATTTTTAAGTGCACACACCCTCCCCAGAGGGAAAGGGAAACCGTGGGAGGTCAAGCTGCTGATACACTGCTGATAATCTACGCAACTCTCACACACATGCACAAGCTTGACACATCCTCTAATTGAGTTGATAAACGACTGAAACTATCAACTCCCCATTCACTCATTAGGTGCATTTCCATGACCCAGACAAGATGGCATATTCCCCAAACATAGCACCCAAAATACTCCACACATTCATGAGAAACATGTCAGTGAAGCCCAAGGGCTGTTCCTCATCCATCACAGCAAGATCAGCCAATAGGAACAGAGCTGTTCAGGTGTCCTGAACCTAAACTAACAAAGTACTGACAAATTCAGACATCATTAAGTCTGACAGATATTTCATCACTGCACCTGTCTGTCAGGTTGTAGCTAAACAGAAAATGAAAAGATAAGTCATTATAAAGATTCAGATTTCCAGTACAATGTATTTTACCATTGCAGCTGCCTTAAATGTGTATTCTAATGAGATCTTTTTATCAGGCACATGTAGAGAGAGACCTTTTAGGTCTCTGATGCAAATGTGATGTTATTACAAGGCTTCATAACTCATCTCATGATTGCAGATGGAAGCCGTTTGTCTGCCTGTGGGTGCCCAGAATAGTCATCATATTTCAGCACGATTAGTTGCATGGCAACTTTGAATATTAGAACTAGCCGCGTGCTGGGAATCAATTTGGGCACATTAATGTGTCGTTCACTTACCAGAAATTACACCACCGATGTTTTAAAACAGTCACATTCTGAATCCCCCTTTCCTTCTCCAACAAAATGTACTACTTTACTATTGGTATACTTTTTAGATGAAATAACACTGTTTAATTACTACATTTGAATTGAATTTAATTCGTTTTCAATTTTATTCCATATGTTTTGATATTGTATAATAACAATAACTTCAGAAATGTCATAATAAAATATTTCCTCTTCCACTTACAAACACAAACATCAGCTAAAACTTTTAATTCACACATTTCACAGAAAGTTATTAGTGAGAATTTAGTTCAAATCGTAGTGGAATCAACCGCTAATGGACAAATTAGCAACTGCTTAATGTTTGGTTCAATAACAATATTTGGTCCACTGAAAATATTTTCAACATGTTTTAAAGCCCAGAGTCGGTGAGATGTGGACTGAGGTTCCATCACTAAACTATATAGATAAAAAGAAATGACTCTTACCCGGGCCTTTCTCAAGGAAGATGACTTTCGACTCAGGGAAGAAGTTGGAACCAGTGATGACCATCTCTTCTCCCCCAGCCACAGCACAGCTGCTCAAACCGACCTTCTCCACCTGAGGTAATTCTTGTGCCGAGCGCTGAGCTAAAAACAAAGAATGTATAAATGAGATGTATGAAAAAAAAAATTACAAACCCAACATAGAAATACATCTTTTTTTTTTATTTCACGAAATTCGAAAACTTTCAGGCATTCATTTTCATGCATAGTTGAACAATTACTGGTTTTAATTGAAGACTTAAGACTTTCAGACCTCACTATTTGTGAAAGGATTCACATCGCTCTACTTACAGCACTCTACAGGGATAGAGGCAGCTTGTAAAGAGAGCACTTTTCCATTGGGTTGTGGTATATGAACTCGAAACACCACACGGACACGGGTATTTTTACGTCCAATGTCTGTCTCTCCTTTCCTCAGCTCGATGTCTGAGTTCCTCAACTTTAGAATACCAGCACAGTCAATACTGGGAAAAAAATAACAAATAAGAACTTCAGGAGAATCAGAGTCAGAATTAGAAACTGAAAACTGAAATGATCCCGGAGGAAACAGCTTATGTTATGACTGCAAAGTGACACAGAGACAAGAATATAAAATAAATCAAATCAATTAAAAACCTTTCAGAAAGATCTCTATGCAAAATACAGAATGGTGTATACACAAAACACTGGGTATTGATACTGTAGATAAACAACTAACAGTCAGCATTTTCCTGATTACACAAGCATTGGTTAGGTGTTGTTTTAATACTGAGTACATTATTGCACGAAATAGATCAATAGTATAAGTAATTTTGACATAAGTAGCAATATTCACAGAGTAAGACTACTGCACATAATAATAAGAATAAGATGAAAAAAAGAAGAAAAAAAGAAGAAGATATTACACATAATGGCAATGATAATGATTTAGCATCCAAAATGAAAATTGCATGTTATTTGGAACATGAGCCAAACTCATTAAAATGACAAGAATTTACTTTCATTTACACTTTGTTCTTGATGTGTTCATGATTGATAATGAAGTCGTGCACTTTAGGACGGGCAAACATTTGAGTGGTCTTTGCTTTGACAATTTCACTGCTTTGTTTCAGAAATGTCTTAGTCTCTTTAATAAAAGAGCATCCTCTCTTTTGCTTTCTGTTGTCAACTAGTGGAGAATAGGCTCCCTTTTGTGTCTTCCCAAAGCTTCTTTCTCCAGCAATGGGGAGTTTTTCCTTTCCTCTTTCAAACTTTGGCAAGGGAATTGGACAAATATGATTGGGGGCAATGTCAGTTGTAAGAAGCACTATGTAAACAAAATTGACTTAAACTGACTCAAATTCTCTTGACCAGATTTCTGCTTTTGCAACTCTATTAAATAAGAACTAGTTTGTCAATTTCATGACATGCGTATGCCGATTGTAAAGCCATGGAAAATGGAATTGTGGATCTCATTCAGAAGCCAACACATTTTCCTAGTAAAATATGCCATTGGTTCCAATTAAAGATTAGCCAGAGTGGAAGACATTACAGTGCTCTTTGAATCTACATATGCACAAATGTGTGCACTAAAGTTGTAAAAGTGTTCAGAATGATGTAAAAGACAATGGGTCTTGATGTTACCTGGCAGACATGTTGTTTTCAGGAAGGAGTGGAATCTCCAGAACCTTGGTGCTGGAGATCAGGATTTCCTGGCTGGCTGTAGCCACTGTTTTCCCAGTGATGCGGTGGACCTGATAGAAAGCATGCGGCCTCAAATACCGGTCATCTGCCGTGCCAATGAACATCTGCAGGTTTACAGGCTTCTCACTGTAGCCAATGAGCTGAGAGAAAGAGTGAAGGAAAATAAAATGAGTCTGTGTGTTAATGGGAAAAATATCAATGGAAAGAAAAAAACCCATTTAATTTGCATCTCAAATTATAGTATGATTAACACACAAGGATATTATTTTCCGGCACAAGTCCAGCCAGGAGCTATAATGTCAAACCTCCTGCTTCTGGAAGCATTTATGGAGATTCATCTGGAAACCAGAACACCTCATAAGTTAACAGTGGTACTCATCTCTACCATGCTGTCACATTTTCCTCTTTTACATCCTTAACTAAAGTTCCGCACATGTGCACATAACCTCCTTCTTCAAACCCTGATCTTGGCGGTTAGCCTTAATGCTCCGAGACTTGTCCAACACACATCACAGCCGCCTATAAAAATGAGCCAGAACAGTGAAACATATTTTCAGAAAGTAGGGGATACAAGGATGTAGAAGTAAATGTGAATGCGTAAGCAAGTCACATTTAATCTTGCTATTGCAAAACAGATCCCCCAAAAAAGACCGTAAACAACAAATGGCATTCTGAGAGCCATGCTGGAGCCCATTCCACTTCCTTGCCAGTATGCATGTCCACTGCTGCTATCCAGGCTTCTGGGTTGCCAAACCAGTGCTGAGTGTACCGGTTTGTATGTGCATGTGTGTGTTTGTGTGTGCGCTCATTTGTGTGTGTGCACATTTGTGTGTGTGCACATTTGTGGGTTTGACCTGCCAAAAAGCCTGCCAGACAGGTGAGAGGTAAGCTACCAGGGGGCTTTTCCGCTTGTATGTGTTTGTTGTGTTTGTGTGTTTTTATGTGTGTGTGTGTATGTCTCTGTGTGTGAGAATAGGACCTGGAACAAAATCTTTTTTACTGGAGTGTTACTTATAATAAAATCAGTAAAAGGAGATGTC
>JBBMFX010000037.1:15165986-15177399 GCA_037832545.1 Rhabdalestes septentrionalis | reverse complement strand
AGCATCCTCCTCCCAACACACTCAGTCTCTCCTCAGCATCCTCCTCCCAACACACTCAGAGTCTTTCCTCAGCATCCTCCTCCCAACACACACAGTCTCTCCTCAGCATCCTCCCCCCAACACACTTAGTTTCTCCTCAGCATCCTCCTCCCAACACACTCAGTCTCTCCTCAGCATCTTAACACACTCAGAGTCTCTCCTCAGCATCCTTGTCCCAACACCCTCAGAATCTCTCCTCAGCATTGCAACACACTCAGTCTCTCCTCATTATCCTCCTCCCAACACACCCAAAGTCTCGCATATCTTGTCTCTCCGACTTGTCCTCCAAAAGGTCCCACTCGAGTTGTCCCTCTAATAAGTTTGCACTGACGATGCACTGAGAATGTCCATTTTCATTGATAAGTTAATTGATGAATGACAGCTTTCAAACTAATTTGGTGCTTTAAATTCTATGAACAGAAATAAATTATGTTCTACTTGTTCTGAATGTGACTAATTGTTATACATGTCATTCAACTTTGAGCTAAAGTTCTTGTTTAATGCTCTTAAACATTGAGTGTTGAAGAAGCTGGGAACCTCAACACTGCTGCCATTCAAAAACCCATTCCCCACCCGGCAGTGGCAAAGCCTGTTACAGGAGAAAGGATGTTTTGAGACTAATAGAGTTAAACCAAAATGCACGTGTATGAATTAGTGTGAATGTGTGTGAGACAGATGAACAGAAAGCGTGTGTGCAGTGGCTTCAGTGTATGTTTTGCTTTGCTCATTTCTGGCAGGCCGTGAAAGTGGATGTCGTTGACGCTGCTGTTTCGATGGCCAGTAAATCTTACCGCATTTTTCCTCTGTGCATAAATCTCACCAAAATGAAACCTTTATGTCAAAGCTTAAGACACACACACACATTTATGCTGTCACCAGAAGAAGAAGCAATTACACCACTCGCCAAACAGTCTACGAAACGGGACCAACTCAAGTGTGAAGCTTCTTTCTCTAACTTTCCAAATGCAAAGAATGGCAAAAGGCGATCTGGGTTTTCATTATACTGGCTGGAAAATGGTTCTGAAGGTCCTGGAAAATGACATGAAGTATAAAAGGGTTGACATTTACATTGGAAGGAAAAAAACAGCAAGGAATGGGAAACGAAAAAAAAAGAAAAAAAAGAAGGGGACAGACGTTTCTGACATTTTGGTCAATGAGGGCTTTGTGCCCATGTCATTTTGAAGTCATGACTGATGTCAAACTTCTGAAAGGACTTACAGCCCTCAGCACTGTACAATACAGGGGACGGAAAAGGCATGAACTCAGAAATGGCATGTTATAAGCAGTCATGAACTCAAGGCACAGGAACACTGCCAACAACAGGAACCTCAACTCTTATGAACAGTCTTAAACTGAATGAACAGCTCTCAATAAATGACTCTTTATGAGCAGTAAGGACAGACAGTTAAAAGCCACTGTTAGAATAAGTTATAAATGAACAGAAATGCTATGACATATTCATATACATGCTGTCGTATGCAAAGGGTCTGTTTGCAAATGACTGCATGAATGCCCTTGGCCAAATTACAGGGTGTGTTTAAGAAGTAAAAAGTCAAAGACATAAAGCTGCTAGAAGTCGTTATAACCTCAGGAAACAGACTTGCTATAAACAACAACTACTCTTACAAGAAATACATGCAATGAACAGAAATGCTATACAAAGTAAGAAGTTAGGCGAAAGAGGATAGTAGAAACTGTCATTGTTATTAATAGCTATAAACAGGTGGATCACATATTTTATAACCAGCTACACTCAGATTTCACCCTCATATAACCAGGACACAAGTAGATCTGAACTGCAATGTCATAGCCATCACTGATGCAGCAATTTTTACAAAATAAACACAAATTAACAGTCAACAAAAGGCAGACTGTTCTTCTCTCATCTTCAGCCCTTCTGTTTCTTTCCCTACAGCTCCTTCCCCAAACTCTCGCTCTGTCTCTCGCTCTCTGATGACGTGTCTGTGCCCTGCTGTCATGGTAACTAAAGCTGGTCTGACTGTCGGGGGAATCCTAGGCTTGATAACAGCACCACAGTCCCATCCCTGGCCTACTAATCTCACCTCTTTTCCATCCAGCGCTCCTTTCGTACACTCCTGATGCGTTACAACACAGTCAAGGCTTTCTGTCTAAAGCTAGTGCTCTGAAAGGTAGAGCTCTGAAAGGTAGAGCTCTGAAAGGTGGTGTACCCAAGACTAATGCAGACTACAGTCACACCAAGATACATGTGGGCCGATAATATCAGTCAAAACACAGCAAAACTGAGGCGGAGCTTATGAACTTAACCGTAACCAGCACACCCCTCGTACCTGCATGTTTCTAATATTTAATGTGTGTGTGTGTGTGTGTGAGTGTGTGAGAACATATTTACTGTTTACTCCATTACATTCCCAGCTTGTAAACCTGACAGAACACCACCATGATTTAAAACAATCTTGTCAGCAAAATCTAGCCTTCAGCATAACATGACACAAAAAGTCTCACCGCAAAAAAAGTAGGAGAATAAAAGGTAATACTAAATATTATACAGAGTTCAGGAATACTACTATGAATTACGTTTCACTAATGTTTTTGCAATACAATATTTATATTACCATTTAAGAAATGAGACAAGGCCACTTTACAACATGATTGCTACATAACATTGGTTTATTAATGTCCTTTATAAGGATATAAACCTTAAAAATCAATACTAAGCAGTCATTACACATCAGTTAATGGCCAAATAGTGATCCCACATTCACATATACAGTTAATCACGTTACATCATCAGACAGAACAGGTCACTTCTACCCCTTTGTTTTATAACTGTTTTTCCTAATATTTTTGATGTATTTGACACCAGTCAATAAAGAAACTATATAGGGGTACCCTTTTTATCCTTGGTAAGAGTAGCCTTAATTAAACTGGGAGTGGTGTTCATTGGATTGTGGATCATGTTCAATAATATCAGCTGATGTTATCTGCTATAGCACTTTTTTAGCTCCTTAAGAACCAGTATCTGTATCAAGTTGCAAAATGTTCACAACATTTATACCCTGATGCACACTAACAAGGACGAGAGTGAGCGTGTGACTGAAATACTGTATGGGCGTGATGGTGAGTGTATGTGTCTGAATTAAGGCTTCGTTAGTGTGAAGATGTGCTCCGCTAAGCCATGTTTCCCCAGATATCTCCACACCACAGCTCTCTGCCAACACTTCCACAAGGACCATCTGCTCAGAAAACTAGGCTTCCAGAGCCTTCTGTCTCTCTCTCTCTCACACACACACACACACACACAGCAGGAGCAGGTCTGGTTGCCGAGGCCGCGGGATCGGATGGCCAGATCATGTATCATGTCACTGTTGTGTGTGAGTATGGCTGTGACGGGGGTTAAGCAGGACAGACACGGTGCACTCGGCTGACTGAGGCTTTCACGGCTTGTTTGGGTACGCCAGCTGACAGCATGCGTGTGTGTAGGGCCACTAAACAGGCTGAGTTTGTGCTGGACAGATAAAGATATAATAATCAACAAATTCATATTTCTGTACAACAACTGTTACAAACACAACTACATACTGCTTTGGCAATATCGAACCTGAAACAAGCCTGCTAATGCTACTCAGGATGGAATGAAGAGAGAGATCGAGAGAGATATAACAATCAATAACTGTATATTTACTATTAGATTCACACATACTGAATTACTTGAATTACTTCAGATTGTAAATACTGCTTTGGCCACATTGTTACTGAAACAAGCCTGTCAATAGAGCTACTCTGAATTCAATGGTGAGAGAGAGATAAAGAGAGAAATAGGACAATGAGGAGGATCTTAAAGGATCTTAGCTGGTGGAATGAATGGTTTCTTTAACTGACAACAATCACCTCACTGCACCCACCACAGACGCAAACAAAATTTTACGCCCACCTTCACTTCTCACAGTATGGGACAAAGGTGCTGTCTACACATAGGGGGTTTTACTTTGCACTTTTGCTTCTTGGGGCAGGCACATGTGTCTGGCCATATGGTTTATAGACTAATATTGGCCTATAACGTCTATAATGCTAACTTCAGTAGCTTCATGGCTCCATTGCCAATCTATAGAAGCAAGTAGCGCAGATTATTAGCATCATGCAACATGCAGGTCTAAAACCATATGTTTATGCACTGAACAGTATTACAGCAGAAACCTTGTTTTAGTACCATATAAACAATCACTGTCATGAGTTGAGAAAACATGCATAAAGGCTAAGGCAAGAATTAGAGCTCCCTGAGGACGATGTTTTCTACTTTTGCACCATGCTGACCTTTCCAGAGTCCATAAAGTGAATAATTCTTTGACGTTTAACCTTTAGTCAGGTCATCCTGTCTTCTAACTAAGCACAAGTGATTTATGACATCTTAATCAGCACAGGCTTGCAAAACTGTTTACATTGTTAAGTGTAAGAGATTATTAGATAGCTATTATTTGATTAATAGAATGCTGTCATCTTTCAAATTTCCTTTGAAGTGGCGTGTGATTCATGTTTGGGGCATGAAGACCAAACCGTCTCACCCTCAGTACTTTTTATACTTTATTGCATGAATTATTATATGTATCCTACAAACATACAGCAAGTTAGAGCGAGTATCTATCAGTGTGACATACTGTAACAACAAAAACAAGACTTAATTGCTATGGACTGTGATTTTAGAAATCAGACCCTAACCCTAACTTTTGCCATAAAATACACAGTTATAAAATTAGCACTGCTACTCCAGATGGGGTTTGTGTATATCTAGAAAGGCTGTTTTGTTCATTCTTAATATCTCACTGCAATTTATACAATGCACTGTATCACCTCCATATCTCTGTGCCACCTTACTGAAGACCTGGATGAAGGTTGACAGACCTTTTGGGAATATATTTAAAGATATAACAGGGGTGACTGTTCACTTCTAGTGTTTCTTAGCAGCATGAGCCTCGCATCCAGCTCAACACTAAAGAAGCAAAGTCTAGACTTCAAACATATTCTGGTTGATCAACTATTTTGTACACAAAATGATTTTTCTTACCTGAATATGGGTGTGTGTCCTGGTTTGGGTTTGTTCCAGGTGAAATGAGAGGGTACAGACAGAAACTGCTCCCCAGGTCCATCCTTCTTCAACCCATGCATGGCTTCCTCCGCTGGGGAGTCCAGCAGCGGGGACACGTTTCCCGAGTCGTCTAGGCCAAGCTCTCCTTTCCCAGGCTGCATCACAGCTGTGCGGTCCTGGGATGTCTTCCTGGTCTTGGAGGGGATGTCGGTGTCCGCAGGGCAGCACTGAAATGGTGACATGCCCATGGAAGGGCTCCCAATCCAGGTGTCCTCGGTGACACTGCCCCGGGGTGAGGGTCCAGGCGTGGGAGCAGGGGAGTGGTGGGGTGAGCCGGGGTAGCATATATCGGCGCTGGAGTGGCGTCTCTTGCCACACGGAGAGGTGGGTCTGGAGGATGGACGTGAGGGCGGCCGAGGGCTGAGCCAGTTCTCATCAGTCACGCTGGTCCGTGGTGAGTGGCAGGGTGAGCCGCGGGGCGAGAGCGAATGAGTGTGCGGGTGAGAGAGCGAATGCGCAAAGGCTGGGTGGTGGTGATGTTGCTGCGGCTGCTGGTGCCACGTTTCCTCCATCGGCCCACCCTGGGGTGAACAACCAGGAGAGGCCAGAGGAGACCCGAGGGTGAACCGTGCTGCCGCTTCATTAAGTTCCGAATCAACGTCATCGTATACATGCGAGATAGACTCACACGATGAGGCGTCTGAGAACCAGCTGCGAGACGACAGACTGCTGCAGGGGCTGGGGCTCAGCGACGAATCCCGGTATGAGTGATCAAGTGGCAGGTAGAGGTGATCCCGTGACAGGGGTCTGTCATGGTAATCCCCATCCGGACCCTTGGTCCTCATTTCATCCTCGCTTGCATCCATCTCTTGCTGGCAGCTTGGGGAGATGGAGGTGATCTGAATGCTGGGACATTCAAAGGCCTTGGGTGGACCACCTCCCCCCAAACCACCCCCTCCCACAGGAGTGTATTTGGAGTCCTCAGACACATAGCTAGGCTCATAGGGTTTGAGGAGAGGCTGCAGGGGAGGAGAGGTGGCAGTGAGTTGCAAGTGCGGCTGGACTCCATGCCTCTGAATGCCGAGAGACTGGTTGGTCATCAGTGGGGGCTGACCAACGTTCAGGATATAGAACGACGTGTTGTCATCCGGCTCCAGATCTGAAAAGATAGAAAAAGGAATGATGCTGTGAGATAACGGTGCTGAAGTTGGTTCATATTCAAAAAGACAGATTTTAATATAAGATGCACCAATAAAAGATGAATATCCAAATGTCATACAACCTCTCTGCATGTTTAAGGTAAAAAATAGAACATTCAATTGGTCCCGCTCATTCAAAATCATACTACAACTCCAACAGGGGAAAAATATTCATTAAACATTTTTAATTAAATGTTAAAGTATAAAGAAGGTTGCAATGCAGGAAAATAAACATTAGTAGTGTCCGCACCATGCCGCCACATTAAAAAAGATATTTGGTGGAAAGCGAGACTAGAGTTCAATTTATTTTGATAAAACCTCTTCAAAGTATTTTTACAATTGTGATACTTAACTATACCATATTTATAACTATAACAATGATGTAAGTAAAACACTTTGTCATCAATATATTTTCGTCATTTGTACGCTTCATAACATTTCCCAGATACGTAGAGAAGCTGTTTTGAAATGCTGTAGCCATTTTTAGGAACACATGGAAGAATTATTGCCACATATATAGGGCATATCTAGATGAACCTTGAGATCACTTCCAGTAACTGGCAGCTCTAGTGGTATTAATAATAAAAAATACAGTCCATGGTTTTCACACGTTTTGATGCAAGTTGCTCAATCAGTCTTCCATCCAGTCCTCCAAAATGTTCAGTTTTTTTCTGTTTCAGTACTGTGTAAAATGTGAGCTGCCATATAGACAGTGTCATGGAATGATATTACCTACTCAGTGATTTTTTGTAACAAAATTACAATTATATTATATCTTACTAACAATAGTGGAGGCATTGCTACTCTTTATAATAACCTTTGATAGTTAGCTCTATAAAATGTACCAGTATTGTCCAAAATCAACACGTAATAATACTGTGGGTGGCTGGAAAGGGTGTGTCTGGAAACTAATAATCATAATGCTGGCATGACACCTACAATGCGATACTAGCTGAAAAACATTCAGCCAAAAGACACTGTGTTTCCTAACAGAAGCATATTAAATCTCTCGTAAAATATCCATTTTAAAGCCCAAGGACAGTGAGTAAAGTTTGTTCATGTCCATAAACAAACTAATTGTATCATGAGCTGGCAGATTTATACTTAATGTTCACTTTAATTTATTTTTTAATTGCCCCTGACAGCTTGGGCTGATGTGTTGCTACACTCAAGATCCTTAAGAAATGTGAGATGTAATCATACAATAGTCTATGTCATTTACTATTAGGTTGGGTAAGAATAAAATCTGTCTGGGTAAGTATGAAACAAAGTTACTGCTGTGACTTCATGAGGTATTCTTTACTGATAAGAGCAAAAAATGGAGAGGAACCAAAAACTGTAGACCTATAACACCTGAAGAATGTTGTTTCTTGCAGCTGTCACCACGTAGCCTGTTGACAAGAAGACGTAAGAGTGGCTTAGAAAGCACATGGCCGACCAAAACAACTCTGTATGGGTAAAATCCCCTGGGTATAGCATTGGCTAACTTTAGGTTTAAGGTACTCTTTTGATGCTGAACACAGTGCTGATAAACGACTTATCCATAAATAGGCAAAGGTGTGCTTTTGTTTTCAAGTCTTTAATGGTAAATCCTTCAGCTTCTGTCACTGAGGTGGCAAATCAAGCTCTTTTTCCCCTGGTGTGGGTGTGGTTAACATGCCATCTGTTCCCATCTTTCAAGGCCAGCGTCCCAGGAGACTGATAAGACAGATTAAAGCAAACAGTCAGGCAGGTCTCTCCACCCCCCTTTTTCTGTCTTGCCCTCTCTCTCCGTCCCCATCTCTCTCTCTCCTTTATTGGAGTGCTTTTATTGTGGCCTTGACTGGAGAAGATTTTGGCTGTCCACAAACAAGCCAACAGGGAATCCACCCAGACTACAGTTCTGGCACCGGGTCAACCAAGAACGTATTATAGTGCGCAAACAATGCTGATCTCTCCATATCAACCAGAGCGAGACAAAAGAGCAGGCAACAGGGAGAGCACGTCCCACCAGATGATCAGATTAGGAGAGGCCAGAGAGAAAGTGTAAACAAAAAAAGTGAAACTACGTAAAAATAGTAAATAATAGTAAAATAGTAAACAAGAGGAGTTGAACAGCAACACAAAGCTGTTCAGGGTTGAAAAGTCAGCACATTTAAAACTAGGAAACACACCCACACACTTAAAAATTGCACGCACACACTTTTACACACACACACACACACACACACACACTGTCGGGAAATATTCAAGCACAGGTGCAAGATTCAGGCTGTTACCACTACATAGAAACTATCCCTATTAATAACACCCGATACAGAGCATGGCAACACACACTTACACACACACAAAATATCACATTGTTCTCTTGTTATATTAGATTGTACTGATGAGCTTCCAGCATGGGCTTAGTGTAGACACACCCTTACATCAACACACTTGTTCTACATGTTTTTAGGAAATCAGCATTTATTCCTACACACATGTAGATATTTTGCTTGTTTTTCAAGACTAATTGACCATCACTACAAATATCTATTCAACAGACAAAGAAATCCACCAATACATTCAACAGACTGAAGCAAACAAGCTACTCTATTTAATATTGATTATACCATTAAAAAAACCCACAAGGAGGACCTTTCTCACTTCTGGTCCACCTCAGAATCAAGATCAGGTAGGAAACCTTACTCCCAAATATCAGCTTGGGACTAAGACAGTAGTTTGTGTTGAATGCACTAAATAGATTTTCAGACAATTCTCATACATATCAAATCAAAACACCAGGCAAATTCTGAATTTTGTGAATTGTAACAGATTTATTCAAACACAGATATTTTAGTGTGAGTAAAAAAGCATCAGGCCACAAATACTGCAGAGAGAAATACATTTGGAACAATATGAAAAAACAGTTAAGATGCTGCACATAAATAAAGTGTTCGGATTCTGATTCTTAAAATAAATCCTAGGAGAAATTAAAGTATTAAAGTAGATTCTAGGAGAAAACCCCAGTGGCAAAAAATTGCACATAACTCCCATGGTTAATTTTACTCTTTAGAAAAAGTAAAGATAGTACAGTATTTTGACTGACTGAGTATCTTGTAGTGTCTCGCTCATAGTCAGTCGGGAAGAAATGAAAGGGTTCATGCTTATTAACGAATGCTACATTCTGGCTCTTCATTGATGCTACATGAAGGGCTACTGAATCAAAATCACAGAAAGTTGACCTGCCCCTGAAATCTATGTAGTTAAATGGCTCATTATGGCAATACTTTTACAATTGTAGAGTGACACTCATGGAAATGTAACATATGGTTACTGGGATTTTTGTTATTGTTTACTGTTGTTGATTTCTGTTTTCTTTTTATACTTACAACAAAAGGATCCTTGCACTGTAAAATCCTTACAATAATTTATTAGTACCTTTAACTCTAAAAATCTACATACGATTACTTATTTCAGGTAATAATTGTTTAATCAGATTAGTCTTTTATTACCCCTAAAATACACAACGTTTTGTACAGGATCTAAAATATAGTAAAAAATAATAAGGCAAAATTGTTCCTTCAGTACTACACTACTAAGTGGACCAGTGTCTTGGCCTTTAAATAAACGGGTTTAATTATAGAAGTCCTGCATGTCGCAATACAAGCATATCTGTGACACAGCTTGATGGACAGGACACACGCCAGGCCAGAGTCACACATGGCTGCATTTTGACCCCGGAAGGACAGAGCACACACTACAGTAGATCTCTGTGACTATCTCCCTCTCTCTCTTTCTACACATACACAGAACATTCATTCGAAGGGCTCCACTTCTTCTTGGAAACATATTTCATGTTGAGTGACTCATTTGCACATGTGTGATCCCAACCATAAGACAAAGCAACCATTTCCTGTGCGAAACCATTTACCATTATTGAGATACAGGTGAAAGAAACAACCTGAAAAACCAGGAAATGTAGATAAACCCAGCAGCAAGCCCTCAATGGCACAGTGAAAACAGTGATCACAGAAGGAATTTTCGCCAATATTGGCATTTATTTTTGTAAATATTTTTGTAACTGAGGAAATGTGTTGAAAAAATCTATTGGAAGAATTAATACTCAGGGGACACAAGAGGTGCATATATACTTGAATGAATGAACACAGCAGCAGAACAATGTAAGGACAAAAAGGAGCACAGACTAAAATCAGTTTGAAGTGGAAAGCAGACCGTGAGAAACTTAACGTAACGTGAGTCATCAGGTACCATCGAGTCTGGAAAAATATTTTAGCTGTACTAATAATAACAACAACAACCAGCATACAGTAACTTAATAAACTGCATAGAACGTAATTAGTGTCCATAATGTGGGTAAGGTGTACTGTGATAATATCTCAAAATTTCCATGTTCTATTTATGGCCACCTTTATTAAAAATTATTGAATCAGCATTTTATTTTGAAATTAAAATAATTCCATTTGTTAAAGGGCATACATTTCTTAAATAACCAAAACACTCACAACTCCACTGGATGTCTGAGATGGGCCATAATGCTCAGAGCAAACCAAATTTGGCCTCAAAGGAAAAAATTGCACATTGCTGCTGTCTTTAAAATGTAAATGGAAAAAGATAACATCACAATAATAATTATCAAATGATACATTTTGCAGCCCTGTTAGAAGCCCTAATACACTCTCTCTTTCTATTTGCCTCTCTTGTCCCTCTCTATCCTACAGGTAGACAATCCAATAACATTAAGTGCCAAAAATACAGAAACATGTGATGGTGACAATGGGTGACAGTGTGGTAAAACTTTTTTTTTTGTATTAACCTTTATTTAACCAGGTTTTTCCAACTGAGATCACAGATCTCTTTTGCAAGGGAGACCTGTCCAAAATAGCAGAAACACAGATATAGTTTTAGAGTATTTCTGGAGAGTTTTATTTGGACTTTTCCACAATATTATTTTCAAATATTTGATAACCACTCACCTAAAGGATTTATAGGAAAACCATACTAATACGGTGTTTCACCCCCTTTCACCTTCAGAACTGCCTTAATTCTACGTAGCATTGATTCAACAAGGTGCTGAAAGCATTCTTTAGAAATGTTGTCCCATATTGATAGGATAGCATCTTGCAGTTGA
>JBBMFX010000037.1:15105960-15120186 GCA_037832545.1 Rhabdalestes septentrionalis | reverse complement strand
TATATGTGTGTGTGTGTGTATATATGTATGTATGTATATATATATTTGTAATGGTTAACTAACAGAAACTGATACCAATATGCTGGTCAAGTACCTGCTCAACAGACCAGCTAAAGTTACTGATCAAATATGAAATGGAACAAACACATGGCGCCATGATTTGAGGCAGACAGGAAGGGGCCTGTATATACATGGAGGCAGTTAGAGAGATTGCTCAGGATTGGGGTGACTGGAGCGCATCTGTATGGGTCTGTTTTAATATATATATCAAATGACCTAAAATTACAAAGACGACTTACAAAAGAGCAGACCCATTTTAAAACAGGCTCATACAGACTCGCTCCAGTCACCCCAATCCTGAGCAATCTCTTTAACTGCCTCCATGTATATACAGGCCTCTTCCTGTCTGCCTCCAGATCATGGCACCAGGTGTTTGTTCCATTTCACAAGGATTCCAAACCCAGGTATTCATGAGATGCTGGATGCAGGCTTGCAGATGAATGTGAACAATCCATCTCCAGCATCTTCAGTGGATTTCTTCCTCTGCTGTCTTGTTCTCTGTGAAGTTCCTGGCCCCCTTATTATCTGAGTATCAAAAAGATTTATTTGGTTGATTCTACTTTCTACAAAAAAGCAACATTGAAAGTGAAAATCGATCTAATAGTTTAAAACGTCCAGAATGAATGGAACCACTCAATTCCTAACTAGTGAAACTGAGAACACACATTGCTGACACTGAGCAACATCGTGGACAATATCATAAATGAGGATCATTTGGGGAAAACTTTACAGACACCAAAACTGTGTTTCAAGAAACAAAAATGCAATTTAACTATTAAGATTATAAGATTTGCAGTAAATACTGACCAAATTGCAATTTAATAACTTAACCATCCTTAAATAGCAGTGATAACCTCTATTTAACTTCACACTGCTTTCTTACTTCCACAAGTTGTGAAGTTCCATTACCCCAGTTGGGGTCACCTGTTTGGAAACCTCGGGACACATATAACGTGTATTTAATACGACCAGACTGACGAATGAGAATAAAGTCAGCTGGCTGTGGCTTTGCCGTGCCTTGGGTTAGAAAGGTCCACAAAGAGCCACTTTATGCTTGTTGTGTCAGACTCACAGACACGTGAAATAAACACATACTTTGAAGATGAGTGGGAGCTTTGGCTGGGAGAGTTAAATAGCAAACAATCAGTAAATTGTCCGTCATAGATTACATGCGTGATAACACTGGGTAATATATCTTACCTAAAGGCACTGCAGTAAGTACGATTTGTATAAGCATTAATAATGAATGAAATAACATAGCTGCACAGGGAAAGCATGTCATTAAGACCTAAACCACACAGACCTTTTTATGGTGAGTTGTAATTGTGACCAAAAATCTTCTGAAATGGTCTTGTGGCTTATACAGAGAAGATCTTTCGTATAAATTGCACAGTCGTGTTTTTACATCCCCGCTAACACGACTTATGGCGAATGTAGTCCATACAGAGCCTGTATGTCTCATGTTCTCCTCCTATGTCAACCTGAACCCACTCAAGTCTTTTAGTGTTCATGGGCTTTGAAAAGTTACAGCTCTTTACTCATGGCAAGCTATAGCTCTCTTCTGGATTAAAAACACTAGTTATGGCTAGCAGAGCATGCAGATACACACATGTTTGTTGTGGGGTGGAGGTAGCTCAGTGGGTAGGTTACTTGCCTCTGGACCATGAGGACCATGAGTTCCTGGGATCGTATTCCACCTCCAGCACCACTGGGTCCCTGAGGAAGACCCCTAACCCCAAGTTGCTCCAGGGAGACTGTTCCCTGTAGTTAGGAATGAAAGTCGCTTTGGAGAAAGGCATCTGCCTTAAATGTAAATGTATGTGTGTGTATATACATAGATATAGATGGCGTAGTGATTGGGGCCCTGTTGCCCTGGCAATCTGATGATCATGGGTTTGAATCAAAGGATTACCAGTAGCACCACTGCGGTACACACACACTGCTCCCCGTGGCAGCCCACTGCTTCACTGCGTAAATTGGTTAAATGCAGAGAAAGACTTTCACACTGTGATGTGATGTGTTCACGTTTGATTTCATGGTATGTGTAGATAGATAGTAAACATTTTATGATACTGCCGTCCAACTCCACAATAGATGAAAGGAAAGCATACTCTGCTGTAATACACACATTGCTTTGTGCAGAATATCGAGAGGTGGATGTCCGATTCCAATTAAATTAATCCTTTGAATTTTAAAACTAATCTAAGAATGCAGCACCAAACCTATATTTTACCAATTCATTTTTTAAGGATTGTTTGATGTAAAAAGCTCATTTCCATAATATGATCGCAATGGAAAATACATTAACATGGCTATGAAATATTTTTATATTGGATATTTATCCAAAAATACATGAAATTATTAGCCCTGTTAATCACTATTTGTTTTTTAGTGTTTGACTAACACTAGACGCCATGACTCTAAATATAGGTGTGTTCCATTCGTTCCCCTAGTTTACAATTACAGTACTGAATGGTGGCCTTTGTCTCCTGAAGATATTCCCCCAACTTGTCAGACCATATGAGCAGCCTGACAACAAACAAACAAATGTGTGCTTTGCCCGTGATTTATTGACGCTACAAAGTTAATTTCAGACATACAGTTACTTCAGAGAGGATTCTGTACAAAAACTGAAGCAGAAATGAACAATAAGAGGCACTATGGATTATCATCCAAATTCGAATACTTTCTCTCTGAATCCAGGGAAATAAGAACCTGTTTAAGAACGTTTAACTGAAAGAGACATAGCTGAGTATACCATTACCCAAAACATGATTTATAGGAGTTGCACCACTTTTTGGCTGTGTTGAACGATATACTGTGAAGAATCTGGTGGTAGTCGGTTGTTATTTCGCAATAATTTCTGCCTCTTTTTGGTCCCTCTTAATAACAATCTTATTACGACATTAGAAACAGCATCCGATCACTCGATATGAATTTCCCTGCAGCAAATTCAAACAAGGACCCACACACAAGGGCCACATACGACAGTTACATGTGTATGCATGCAGACAATAACAAAAAATGCACATAATACTGAGGTATAATGAGAGTTTCGTGATACTGCACTTAAATATATTCAAAATAATCTTTCAGTCATTTTGCATTTGGCACGTGTGCCTGTCGGCGTAAGGGTGTGCGCATGTCAGTATGCACACGTGTCTTCTGTACAGCTACCAACACCTCCTCAGAAGGACGGTGTCCTGAGCGCTAGACCCGTCCGTGCTTGCAGGTGTGGTCCATGCTGCGGCAGTAGCAGAAGGCTTTGAAGAAGCGGCAGTAGCAGGTGTCACAGGCATCGCAGCAGGGGAGCTGATGGCCCAGGCAGGACTGCTGGTGGGGAATACAGCGGCCGGGCGATCGCGTGCCTCTCCTCTGCAGCTGCACTGCATCAGCCATGTCCTGTGGGTACTGCAAAAAAGAAAAAATCACAAGACACTGTACAGAAGCAGATGTGTAAATATCTGACCACGCAGTGAATCTTCTTTCAGAAACTCACTGAATGCGTAACTGAAATCTCTGTCACCACCACAATTCAGAATCTAAAATACACAGTATCTTTAATCCATAGTATTATAATTCAGATTGGTAAAAAAAAAATTAGAGGAACCCATTGAACTAATATTTACAACAGAATGAATGGTATCCTTTTTAAAGTGCACAGCTGATGAATTATGGACTTGTAGAGAGTGTGTACTGAGGTACACTTTTAAATGAAAAGCTAAAATGTGAGGCATGTTTAGCAGTGCACCTATTAAATTATAAAGATGAAATCCTGATCCTATTCTGATCCTATTCTCAGCTACACTTCCAACAAAATTGAGCTTTATTGACTCTCCTTGTCAATCTGAGGAGGATGGGCTTCCCTGTTGAGCCTTGGTTTCTCCTGAGGTCTCTGTCTCCATCTGAGGGAGTTTATCCTCGCTCCTGGTTTTGGTTCATTACAGGCCGAGAACTGAACTCTGTAACGCTGCTTTGTGACAACTTGGTCGTAAAAAGCACTATATACATTTAATCGTGTGTGTGTTAAACTCCACTTTCATATAAAAAACTGGTTGTAGGGAGTTTGAAGTAGTTCCTTGTGCATGTATCATTTTGTGCTCTGTTCTAACAAATTCGCATTCTGAATTCTCGATAGTTAACAAAAACAAATTATGAGATTTTCTTAAAAATGTGTCATGATGCTCCTGTAATTGTTTTTTCTGTTAACACTTATGTTTGGGAAACATCTGATGATCAAAGCACAGTACAATGCAAAATAGAACATGTTGGTTGAGACAAATATTTTAGGAAAAAGGAATTATAAGTCCACCTCATCGTAGGAAACTGGATCCACCAGCAGTTGTTCTTCCACTGAATCTATCCTGGGACGCACAGGATCCACTCCTGGACCTGAGTCTTGCACAGCTACAATCAGTTAAAATAGGATCAGAACTTTCCTGTCTAAACCAACCCTCTCCACTTTGGTAAATTAATTTTACATTATGCAGTATTTTCATTACAAATCAACAATCATTCAGTATGTTTGATGTGAAACACATACTCATGCTGAAGAGAATGTTCATAGAAAGTTTTCAAAGAAAACCTACAATTTGAGAATCATTTAGGCAACTCTTGAAAAAAGAAGGTAAACTCTTTTGCATTAATTGTTACCAGTGCCTAGGAAGTCGGCCTTTCTGAATTGTTCACAGTGGTTCTGACAGGAACCAGATGCCTGTTCAATTATGTTTAAATATTCTAAAGGTTTGTTCATAAAATATTACAGGCGCACTGCCTGATGCCACAGGTGTTGAACATGAAACATTTTATTGTGGCAGGTTTACCTCACTCTCTAATAAACATACAGTAGAAAAACATATTCCTCACTTACTTCTGTCTGAGAAAAATGAATTGTCTGTCCTCCTCGAGCCTGGACGTGAGTCCTCCATGCGGTTGGGTCGGACAAGACCAGAGGCCACCTGCACCATGTTGAAACTCAACCAGCAGAAGATTACAATGTTCAGCATGGCCAGTGATCCAGAAGGTGTCCTTAACTGTTGGATCTTGTACCTGACTGAATGAAAGCAAAGAACATATTTCAGAGTACAGCCGGTTTTCATTCAAATGTATGGCGTGTCTGCAAATCTCAAATAGTATATTAAAATGAGATCAAACAATAGCTATGTGCCTGATATAAAACAGTATGTTCATAAACACCACTTCAGCAATCTCAAAGCCAAGCACTTACCGTCAGGCTTTTTTTCCCAGACACAGATTACAACCAGCACAAGAACAAAAAAAACACTGACACAGTATAACACAGTCTAGCATTTGTCTTAATCTGTGTCTGGGAAACTTGCCCTTAGCACAAAAAAAGTCTTAAATGAGGTTTAAGACTGACCAAAGCGCTCAGTGACATGTTTACTCAGAAGCTGTGTGCACTGTGTGTGTATATATGCATTTTTCCTGTTACGTGTGTGTGTGTGTGTGTGTGTGTGTGTGTGTGTGTGTGTGTGTGTGTGATCTTACATACCTCCAGTGTTCCTCACCTCAGGTTAAGGGTGTGTATCTGCTTTATAAGGGTCCCTGGTTTAGGAGGAGGGTCACATTATCTTAATCATGGAGGTGTGGTCTCTTATGCCTTGCTGCTTTTAGCCACACACACACACACTAACAAATTGTCTGTAATTAAATTGCCTTCCACATGGTAGCTGTATGACCAACTGGAGATACTGCTAATTTACAGACCATCAAAACACCATAAAACTGAAAACGTACAGGAACCACTCAACACAATATATGTTTTATTCAATACTCCTCTTCAGTCCACTGCAGCTCTCCGTACCTTTTCATGTCACTAAAAAATGATATAAGCTTATACCTGTAAAGCTACAAACACAGTGACTGTGGGGAAACCCACAATATCATCTCTCCAGTTAAGAAGACTCAGAAGACGTTTGAGTTTCTTGGTTTTTATTGGGTGTCTGAGTTTGAACGTTTCACATCAAGCCAAACTTAGTGACTTTGTTAACATCTAAATGACTGCATTATGTAGACATTTATAGAGTTTTCAGTTTAAGACCTTTAGAAAGAGAGTGTTTTATTGCAGTTACATTGACTCATAAGACGTAACTTACGTGAATACATTTGTAGAACAAGTACAAAATATAAATGTTATTTACAGTGTGTTTTGCCTTAAAATTTGTATCGAAAAATGCAGTCAACAATAATCATCATTTGCACATCCCTAGCATGTGGTATGTGTGTGTGTGCGTGGGTGTGTGTGTGTGTGTGCGCGTGGGGGTGTGTGTGCGTGGGTATGTGTGTGTGCATGGGCACATGTGCTTTTGACTGTGCAGACTGGGACTGAGTACAAAGTGACCATTTCAATTCTACTCTTCCATTTGAGGCTCATTACTGCTTGGTAAACACTGCAGTACTTAGCAGAAGCATGGAGGTAAAAACATCCGCCAGGAGCTGGTCACTCTGGCAGGTCTTTTTAATGGGTGACGCAGTAACAGACCCACGCTTTTGCAAATGCAGGGAACAAGCAATATAGTGTCCATGGGTCTGCACATCAGCTTCAATCAGTTCTCCTCCAAAGTATTTGCTTTCATTAGAATTTGAGTAATGGAAAGAAAATATATTAAAATACACAGCGCTGAACTGAGGGGATGTTTGACTGACCATTAACTGATATTACAATTCAATGAATTCAGCTTGTTTTCTTTCTGTCAGTCCAACCGTCACTATACACCAATTGGTCGTAACATTAAAACCTTTGACCCGCAGGTCCTTCTCATGACAAAACAACTCTGACTCATGCAAGCATGGACCCCTTGGTGTCTTGGCGCCACAGTCCTTTAACTCCTATAAAATGAAGTGGGGCCTCCATGAGTTCGACTAGTTTGTCCAGCACATCCCACAGACTCACCAATGGATTGAGATCTGGGGAATTTGGAGGCACTCTTTGTTCTGTTTTTCAAAACCCTTTCTGGACTTTCTGCTATTTTGCTGAAAGAGGCCACAGACATTATGGAATACTGCTGCCTTGAAAAGGGTGTAATATGTCTGCAACAAGGTTTAAGAAGGTGATACATGACAAAGTAGCTCATGCAGTAATCCCAGAACCCATGATTTCTGAACAGAAAATTGTCCAGAGAATCTGTTGGCTTGCCTTTTACCCATAGTGTGCGCCTTCTCTTCCCCAAGTAAGTGACGTGCACACCCTTGTCCATCCACATGATGTAAAAGAAAATGTGAGTTACCAGATCAGGTCCCCTTGTGCTATTGGTCAAGTCTTGAGGCTCATGAGCCCACTTTAGGTGTGTTTGGCCATGGATTTGAGTCAGCATGGGCACTCTGACCAGCCCAAATGACAACAAACTGTGATGCACTGTGCATTCTGACACCATTCTCAATCCTGCATTACTATTTCCGGATGTTTGTGCTCCAGGAGCTTTTTTGTGGGACCAGACCAGACGGGGTAGCCTTAGCTTCTTACACACATAAGACATATTTGCTCATTACCCTGTTAAAGGTTCACCATTTTTTGTGATCCCTTAAGGTGACCTTCTGATACAGAGGAAAACCCCCCAAACCCTTCAACAAAATGGGTATTGTTCCATTCGCTCCAAAATATGATTTGTATATACTTGATGGTGTCTTAAAGCATTTTGCAAAGATCATTTCATGTGATCTTGCACACTATTGTCTGCTCCCAATTGGTCCAGAAACCTTGTTGCCTCATCACCACTGTTCTCACATACTCTCATCCTCCACCGCTGCTCTAATCTCCTCAGCTGTCCTTGCTCACTTCCTTCACTTCCAGGCTCCCACGGCCAGCTCTTCCCCTGGCAACAGCTCCCACCAGCACCTTATGGCGCAAGTGTGCCTTGGTTCCTTCCACTTTCTTCCCATTTTCACTGCCAATCCTGCCTTGGCAACATTCAGATCTGAGGATTCCTAGCACTACAGCACTTTTCTCATTTCTCCTTAATGGAGTTCAGGGGAAGCCTAAGTGTGCAGCTGTTCCCATACAGAGCAATGTTGCTGGTGGGTCTCGATACTCCTAGACATCGACAAAGGAACCGGCTGACCAACATCTCTACTTGGGCAACAGCAGATATTGGGGATTCGTAGAGCAGCAGTGGCCAGAGGATGCTTGGTAGTATTCTGTGCTGGTCCATGCTTTGAGGCCAGTTGTGTTGGCATCTTTCAGCTACTGCTCACAATCCCCACAGGTGTTCCTGATTGCTGCCTTATCCCTGAGTGCAGAATCAAATGAAGTCCTAAGGATTTTGACAGGGTTTTCTGTGATAGTTGGAATTTGGATGTCTGCAATGTCTAGATGTCTTATATTACCACTCTTCAACCCCACAGTCCTGGACTTTGATGGCTTGAAAGATATCCTGGCCCATGTCATCAGCCTCTCAAGCACCTTCAGAATCAACCTCACACTCGACAGCAACTCTGTTATAACTCTGTCCTCTAAGAAGTCTCCTATCGGTGGTTGGCGGACTCCAGGTCTTGAGTTTGGGCCTCTGCACTCCGTAGAATCCATTCTGATAGTCAATGGGGTGCATCTGTTCTTTCAACTTGTTTATGGGGAATTGATCCATAAGCATTTGTCAGGTCCAACCATAACATAACAAGGTCACTCTTGTTTTCCCTGGCCTCCCTCAAGAGCTGTGTGATGACCCCTGTAAGTTCCAGGCAGCCTGGTGCCCCTGGAACACCACCTTTCTGCATGGAGGCTTCAAATAAAATAAAAGCTTGTAAACCATCTAATAATCAGTCATCAGGAACATAATGTTTCTGATTTTAACCCTGAAAGGCTTTTACTGGAACTAAATGAAGAAGATTTCATTTCATTACTTGTTCACTGATATAAAGAATTACAGAGATATTCCTGGCAGCCAGTATTGAGCACTTACCAAATCACGGTATTCCTTGAAGATGGTCCTGTACACTAAATAAAATACATTTGTAAGTTCTATTTGAAAAGCCCATTAGAGGGCTTAAAATAAGGAAAACTGTTGCAAAGTGCAACATAATTTTCTGTTTTGTTTATCTGTTATATTTCAAAGCAAAATTAATACAGTTTGTACACTCCATTTCTGCAATGTGTATTTATGGCTGCGGTCGAAACCACATCGCACGACGCTATGCACAATAAATGAAAAGTACAAAAGTATTGGGAAGCCTTCCCATCACACAGGGACTTTAATTACATTGCATTCAAATATGCTAACATAGTGCTGTACCCCTTTTCAGCTGTAACAGCTTCCACTCATCTTGGAAGTCTTTCAGTTTCTGTGGGAAGTTCTGCCCATTAATCGTTAGCATTTATGAGGTCAGGCACTGATGTTGGATGAGAAGGTGTGGATTCCAAATATGTTGGATGGGGTTGAGCCAAGTTCTTTCACACTGAACTCGTACTGTTTTGTGGAATTGAAAAGGGTCTTTCACAAACTATGTCTACAAGGTTTTTCAAAATGTCTGGGCCTAATCCAAACCCTGAAAAACAGGAGTGTCCCAATACATTTGTGCATATTTTTTCTACTAATCAAATCGGTTTTTAAAAAAATATATATTATTATTCAGTTAACAACATAAGGTACAAACACTTAAATATACAAAACACAAAGTACCTGCAAGGGTACATAATAAACAAATGGCAGACCAAGTACAAGTATTACGATATGGCATACATTTTACTTTATGTATATGACATTTAATGAATGACAAAATTAGATTAATAATGTAACCGTTGTTTGCCCACAAATTACACTCAAACAAGCAAAATACTATATCACTGTTTAATCTGTTCTCAACAAACTTGCAAATCCATCCAAAATAACATTATATATACACAGTGACTACTAATAAACTGATTTTATTGAGTTTAGCTCAGGTCTTTTTACGTCATAGTGATCAGGTGGCTCATCACATGAGCGTCCCTGTCTCCAGCTGGATTCTCCTCCCAGTTCGAGCTGCAGAGAACCAGACATTTATTTTATCAGGAATACATCCATCCTGCGATTTTTCAACATGCCTTTCTCGGAGCTGTATTTTAACGTGGATAATGGATATTTGGAAGGTCTTGTTAGAGGCTTCAAGGCTGGGATCCTATCTCAGGGAGACTATCTCAACCTCGTCCAGTGTGAAACACTTGAAGGTGAGGCTAGCAGGACCAGCTAGCTTTAGTTTGGGAAAATAAGATTAATTTACCGCTATTCCGTCTCTGTTCATCACTATTCCTTTGCTCTTTGTCGTTAAGATTTCTTATTTTGACAAAAGGACCATCTTAACGATTTTATTTTATGATAAAAGCATGTTTAAATCTTAGCTGAATTGCTAACTTGCTAGTAAGCTTAGCCTAGCAGTTGGGCTATTGGACTAGCATTTCTAGGCTTCTACATGATGTGACTGCTGCAAATTTGAATGTCTGAAGTCAGTAGGATTGGATTTAATGTGTTTGGCATATGTATAGATCTAGAAAAAATATATTTTATCCTGTCAAAAGCTTTACACTGTCGTTATCCTTAGCTAGCCATAGAGTTAAGCTAAAATGAGGCCATCCGTTTGCCCATACATGTGACAACCATTTAGAAATATATATTTTCGTTTTAAAATATGTATAATGTATCAGATATGTGCTGTATAAGTGTAACCATGCTTTTTAGGTTTTATAGGTTGTTTTTGAAGTTAACTGTCCAAATCTGTGAAAGGGGAATGCTGTGTTAGCAGGTCATGTGATGTGATGCCGGACATCTCAACTGGCGATATTTTATGATAAAAGACCTTAATATTGTTAATATATTTTTCCATTATACGGTTGTGAAATGGTTGATAGGTTTAGTCAGGAGTTTCTTAAATATGATTGTCACTTATTAGGCCCCATGCCTTCACCATTAAAGCCTCAGCTTCCCTTACTTCCTTAATCACTGGATTTTTTAGTCCTCACTTTGGGGAACTGGAAATAGTCATATCACAACTTTGGAAAAATGCCGACACTGGTCTGGTGACTACTTTTTTTTCTTGCATTAGAAATGAGTCGTTTCAAAGCAGCCTATCACAATAACCAATTCGTGCAACACACACCACCTACACTCCCAACACCCCCACAGGTTTAATTACCTGTGTAACAACTTTTCGATTCGTTACTGTGCACATTTTCTGCCACACATGCATACTATTGTTTGTTTACACACAACTCTCTGCTGCTAGAATATAGTACATTTCGAAATACTGAATTCTTCCACACTGTAGCTATTGTTGATTGTTCCAAATGTTGTCGAGTTGAGATGTTCTTGTGAATTTTCTTGCACACATTTTCATCCTGTCTGAACTTGTGGTTTTGTGGTGTCCAATTCAGTTCTGTTCTTGAGTTGCCTCATGGTCAAGGAAGAATATTTTGTTTCATCATGGACAAAGTAAAAAAATCTGTTTGACTTGACTAGCTTCGGGTTCTGCATTGCTGTACAACTGCTCCATACTGTTGTGTCTGTGGTAACTTGCACTCTAGCAAATGTTGTATGTCGTTATATGTTGTACAGTGGTCTATGGTGTAATGTTCTCTCATCATACTAGTCGAGTTGAGTTTTCTTTTATTGTCATTCATGTACGTACATACGTAGTGTATGACAGACAACTTAAAAAACAAACCCACACAACATATGACATAAAATGTTGGAGGTAAAAAAAAAAAGGGAATAAAGCATGTGTTTGCACATTAAAGGAATAATGTATGTGCACACAGTAGCTGATGACAATAAAGTAACCTTTTTTGTGTTTGCATAGATATTTACAATAAGTTGCATTAAAGCACTGCATGCATTCTAACAAGTGCACTTTTCTGCCTCCCTGTCTCTTCAGATTTGAAGCTGCACCTGCAGAGCACGGACTATGGAAGCTTTCTAGCCAACGAGGCTTCTCCACTCACCGTGTCTGTCATAGACGACAAGCTGAAAGAGAAGATGGTTGTGGAGTTCCGCCACATGAGGAACCAGTCGTATGAACCTCTGGCCAGTTTCATGGATTTCATCACGTGAGGCCTTCACAAATTTATAAATATTAGTCAATAGTCATGACAGGTTCATCAGTAAGACAATGTTTAGAAGTGCATTTATTAAGTGTTGACTAACACTAAATAATTTATACTGAACAGTGGTGTGGTCTGATTAAAAAAATATGCAAAATGCACTGCATTTTTACATTTTTATTACTCTTTTTTTTTTTCCTAATTTCTGGCAGGGACTGATGTTTTAAACAAGTTATTTAAGGAAAGAAAAGTGCTAAAAGCCCGCTCAGGGAATGGACCACTCTTAGTTTAACAGAACTGGTAAACATGTGGGCTGGTACACCACTTGAGAATGTCATGCTTATGGACAGTAACGTTGTTCTGAACACATTTTTAGTTGATCAATGTCGCAAATTTAAATGGGCCCAAAATTATATAATCAACATTCACCAACCAGTGTGCTGCAGGGATCAAAAGTCACCGCTTCTTGACTTGTGAGGTGTCTTGAATTAAATTCATGTAATAAAAAAAGAGCAGTAAACATAAGCTCATCATTAAACATTTATGGAAGCAGATTTTGTTAAGAATGTTTTTTAGAAGTTCAGAACTAGCAAGTTCAGCTTAGGAGTCTGTAGTGTGTTCCAATAAAATAGGCCATAATGGTGTGTGTTTATAGTGACAGTGGAGGTACTTGCTGTTTTCTGTGTAAGGAGAATCAAAGGGTTCAATAAAACCATAAGAAAACATGTAGATAGCTTACAACTTAATTATGTGGTGGTTCCTGTGCTGCTCTTTATGCCACATTCTGGGAAACTGATGCATCCTTTACAAAACTCATGTAGGAAATATTTGATCTGTTCTTGGCTAAATGCGAACTTTGAAATTGCAACTGTGCTTTTCCATGACTTGAAGTATAGAGAACACATACTTAGAAATGCTTCTTGTGTGGTGCTGCGAGATTAACTTTACTTTTTTCTAAGAACAGTCAAATGATTCCCAGGGAGTACAATAGTTTTGCTTGTAATTTAGACCCATTATTTGTACCTATACTGATCTAAGCATAATCCAGCTATTAATTTTCCATTTGAAGATAAGTATTGTTTAGTTCAGTTGATGAGTTAATTTAGGTGTGCTTAAAGAGGGAAAGTATCGATTGTACTTTGTTTTTTCATCAGGCTGAATTGGGGAGCCTCTGTTGAATGAAAAGGGGCAGGAGCCTGTAGAAAGCCTGAGTAAAGTTAAGAGGGGAGCTTAGTTAAACCAGTGCATACAGCTCAAAGAACAGTAAATTGAACTGTATACATTATAGCTGATTACCTGTACATTTTACTGTATTTTTTTTACACAAATATTTAACTAATATCACTGTATTTACCTGCTTATACCAAAGAAAACAACATACATATGCATGAATTACAGTGCCATCTGTACAGGGGTAACATCCGTATTTACATTCTAGCTCTGCAGAATATAAGTGTACAGTACAAATATAGGGTTAACCTTTACATTTTTGCTAAGGGTAACGTATTAAACTGAGAAATTCAATCCTAAATATATATGTTATGTGATAAAAGTAGGCCTTTTTTACACATTTACACTATATGTGGGTGCTTTTGGAATGTAACCTCCACGAAAAGCGGGGCTTCCTGTATAAATTAAAAATGTATGTTTAGATATAAATACAAACAACTCTAGATATGACCAGTAGGGGGTGCAGTTTCTTATGATGCATCTGATGAAGAGTATACTTTTCACTTTTGCAGATACAGCTACATGATTGATAACGTCATCCTTCTGATCACGGGCACTCTGCACCAGAGGGCCATCTCAGAGTTGGTGCCCAAGTGCCATCCTCTGGGCAGCTTTGAGCAGATGGAGGCTGTTAACATTGCCCAGACACCTGCTGAACTCTACAATGCCATATTGGTTGATACACCACTTGGTACGTTTCATAGGTTGAGTTTGGAAAGCAATCTAGATTGACAAAAAATGTGTTTTTGTGTTTTTGTTGATTTGTTTTATTTCTATGTTTGAATTCTCCCTAGTTCTTTTTGCATTTATTATTATGTATAGGGGCCATGTACTTAGTCTTGATAGCAATGTGTGCTCTAACTGGCCTTTTTTTTTATTCCAGCTGCTTTCTTCCAAGATTGCATCTCAGA
>JBBMFX010000037.1:15068122-15096884 GCA_037832545.1 Rhabdalestes septentrionalis | reverse complement strand
CAAATAACGGCAGCTCTGCACACCCCTAATAGGAGTGTCAGAGTACAATATATTCCGAGTAATATTATCCCAGAATATTGTCCTAGCAATACTGCTTTTATACATGAATGATAGAGACTTTCGACACGAGAACAACACAGTGTTCATTTGAATTAATTGTTAGCCTGCAAGTTGTATGCATGAAAAATCCACCTTTTAATTTTGAAGGATTTTAATGGAAACGAAAAGCCTGTTATATTAATTGAGCACAAAAGCATACCAAAAACATTGCTCGAAACTCCACGGATCAATAGAATAATTGCTTAAATATTTCTAACAGAGCTGTGTCCTGATGTGCCTTCTTTGTGCATTGGATGGATGCCTATTTATTAAAACCCTAGATGAAAGCTTTTATTGCAACATTTTGGACAAGAAAGCAAGCATGACATTTGACTGGAAAA
The DNA here is from genome assembly GCA_037832545.1 of Rhabdalestes septentrionalis. Taxonomy (NCBI): domain Eukaryota; kingdom Metazoa; phylum Chordata; class Actinopteri; order Characiformes; family Alestidae; genus Rhabdalestes; species Rhabdalestes septentrionalis. The sequence continues at coordinate 15,096,444 of JBBMFX010000037.1, read as the reverse complement.
TTGAACTGGGTTGCACAGGATGTTCCCCAGAGAAAAATGAAAAATGGCTCATGGACAAAGAATGGCGAAAAAGGCAGAAACCCTTCTGAAATGTGGGAAAGTGAATGAAATGTGCAGACACAAAATATATTGCAAGCTTGCAAACGTGACTTGATGAAAACATGAACTGTTGACATCCTGAATTAATCAACAGTTCATGTCGGCGCTTGATGGAAAAGGAAAGATTTGTACTGATAAATTGGATGCTTTGTATTAGAGGTGGGAAATATAATGACATTGTGACTGTAAGTGGCATTACATTAAGCTATGAGCATATCATGTGTATATTTTGCATGGTTCTCTAAAGGAGGTTTAGTTGACTCTTCACATGAACAGGTTTATGCCGAGGTGAAATGCACGCACAATGCACGCATAATATTAATTTTCCATGGAAATACATGCCAAAACTAAAAGCAAATTTGTTTCATGTTGGCTGACCAGCATGTCCTGGGCCTACTATTTGCTAACTGTAGTGGGGCTTGAAAGTTTGTGAACCTTTTGTAATTGTCTACATTTCTGCATAAATATGACTTGATATCATATTTTGAGACAAAAATATTTCATTTGGTAATTTTTTTATTGAGAAAATGGGTCCAATGTTACATCTCTATCAGTGCCATGTCTCCATCTAGGATTAGCAGGTAATTTGAAGGTGAAATCAGAGTCAGGTGTTTTCAATCAATGTGATGACAACCAGTTTTGAGTGGACACCCTGTGTTTATTTAAAGAACACGGATCTTTTAACGAGTTAACACGTTTGTTGAGGTGATTCGTGGCACGAACAAATTGATTACTTAGGACCTCAGAAAAAGGGTTGTTTAAAAAAACATCTTTTAATAGTTCAGAATCCACCAATCAACAGTATAACAGATTGTGTTCAAATGGAGGAAATTTAAGACCAATGTTAATGGCTAATGTTAATGTTTATGTTTATCGTCAGGAGAGCACTGAACAACAATGAAACAAAGATTTTTGTGGTAGGGTTGCAAGAAAAAGCCCCTACTCTCAAAAAAGAAAATTTCTGCTTGTCTGCAGTTTGCCAAAGGTCATGTGGACAAGCTAGAAATCTATTGGTAGAATGTCTTGTGGATGGATGAGACCAAAATAAAATTTTGGTTTGAATGAAAAGCATCTGTATTTGGAGAAAGGAAAACACTGAATTACAGCTTAAGGAGCTTATCCCATCTATGAAACATGGTGGTGGTAGTATTATGGTTTCTGTCTTTTTTGCTGCATCTGGCCAGGACAGATTACCATCATGGAACAATGTATTCTGAAATATACAAGCAAATACTAAAGGAAAATGTCAGGACATCTCAAGAGACGATGGCAAGACAACGATCCTAATCACACAAGTTGTTCTACCAAAGATTGATTAAGGAGGAATAAATGTTTTGGACGTTTTATCGTATCTACTGGAAAATCTAATAATGTTTCAGGGCATATTTTTGCAGAACTGTAGACAATTCACACAATTTCAAGCACCATTGTACATCTCAATTTTTAAGTTCATTGTCTCTGGTCTCTAATGAAGTCTTGCACTGGAACAGGCTGCAGAAATGACAGCTGATGGCTGACAAACATTAATGCACCTGCATGAAAGAGCTCTCTATAGAAAAAGCAGTAAAACGGTTGCCAGTAAGGAATTAATTGCATTGATGTTTTATGAGCCACTAATGGCCATAGTAAAGCTAAACCCAGAGTGTGAAAGTGAAAAATAAACCACTCTTAGATTGGTTGTAGGTGGTTTAAGTGAATGTTTGATATGTTAAATGGTAAAATAACACATGTGGTTGGTGCATGTTAATAGTTCAAGAACAAAAAGGCAATGAAATGGGTAGATCCAGAATGCTTGTGTGATATCAGTGCACATTCAGGGCTAGTTTGCATCCATGTTTGTCTTACTTTATTTGTCACTGGGAATATTTATTTTTACAGGTAAGAAAAATAGTTAAAATGCCCATTGCTATGGGAAAAAAATGACTTGCACTGGTGCCTTTTTTGAGGTGTTCCCTTTCTTGCTTTCATTTCCTTACTCACTTACTTCCATGGCTGATTCATAACACTCAAATCTCTGAAAAGGGCCTAGTAGAGCCAAAACTTCTGTTTACACAAAACTGACAGCAGCCGATGATTCCCCTAACGATGCTCACCAATGGCCTGGAAGCATCCAATTTGCACTATAAATCAAACAGCTGAATTAATGTCTGAATTAATCCACCTTGAAAAGTAGCAATGCACCGTTATATTGCTTCCTGCCATTTATTTCATATGGATGTTCCTCTCTGAAATGTAATCCTTGCACACATGAGATGGCAAGCAGAAAATGTGTTAAAATGAAAAGTAAAATATGGGTCCTGTTGATTTTACATCTTGAAATACTAGACAGTAGAAAGTGATATAGCTTGATTCTGATGAGTTTTAGTTTTAAAATTAATACTCAAACGTATTTTTTGAAAGATGACGACCAGTATGAAAACATTGAAAACAAGGACATTTTTTATTCCTTTATTAGTTTTTTTTGGAATATAATGCATTTTACTAGTCATCTGTGCTTTGCTTTTCATGATTTTGCCATGATTGCATTTCACTTTGACACAAATCCCTCTTCGTAACAGAAGGTGGTTCAGAAGGTGTTGCACTATTCTTTAGACAGATAATAGCCTGACTATGCCTGGAGGCCGAGAGCCATGGATATGCCCAGATTTATAATATCCATCTTTAAGAGAATGACATTTCTGTGACCATCTTTAGTTTAATGTGACTAGACCAAATTTGTGCGTTAATTTTTGCATGCCCAGCTTTATTGCTTAATCTCTCCCATCACTGATTAGCATCCTTTGCTATCTGCTGTTATCCCAGTCAAGCTTTAGGAGCATGCTGTTGCTTCAGACTCTGACAGAGTATTTACTCATAACCGAAGCCAAAAATCTAATTTCAAACTGTCGGCATATTTCAGTGGAAGGCCTACAACCATTTCTTGTGGCCATAGAAAGGGCGATCGGTGTGCACGTCTCAGAGTGCGAGGCTCCAGTGAGCCTGGGGGCCCTTCAAGCATCAGGGTTCTCTGGGGTTACATCGTGATGAAGTATGTGCAATGTGCAATAAAAATGTATGGACTGAGCATTTGTTAAATGTAACACAGCTGTTTTTCTAGTACAATATATCTGTTCCAATTTATCACACTAAATGCAATGCATTTTAATAATGTGTTGTTGCCATATCTGCTTTGCCACCCCTGTTTTATGCATTGAATCTAATCATGGAGAAATTTGCTGAAGCCTTAAGTGTGCATTCACTCTTCTCTAATTGGATTCAGGATTCTTGCAAGTCAGCACAATGGTGTTCTTTTTACCCCCTGGATTACAAATCCCTGTAATTAGTGGTGGGGCAAGGATATGAGGATGACTCACAGAGATGCCTTTGGTTTTTCTGCTGATGCTCAGAAACATCATTCTCGTGTTTCCATGTGTGGATCCGGTGCCCCTGCTGCTTCGGAAGCCCCCATGTTACACACATGAGGAAATGCCTGTGCAACTCCCTAATTAGATGTTCATATAAAGATGATATTTTGAGCATGGGAGGAGATGGCAGGTAATAAATATCTGTCTTATGGAAGGCACCTGCATGTTGAATACTCATTTAGAAAAACCTTTATGCAGTGACATGGAAATCATATATCTTCAAAAACACAGACAGCTCATGTGCAGACCATCAACAACAAACATACAGAACAGTTTTCACCACAAACTCACATGCAGACTGTCCCAAGATGCCTTAATTCATCCTGTCTTTCACTAAATGTAACCATCCGTCTGCTTGCATCTGCATTGATGCATGTCATGCAAATAAGGTAATGACTTGCTGCACCTCCATTTCAGTAGCTCATTATGGACCTTGCAGAATTGAAGGATGCCTAGAAATACTATGTTCCATTCAGAAAACAGATGCAGTCTGAAAGGTTGCTCCATTTTGGAGGGTTTACAAGGTTTGTCTATCATAACACAAAAAATATTAATTCAGGCAGGATAGCAGACAATCCCATAATGAATAAGAGACTAAATACTTTAACCCATGGGCTTTGACAGGCTAGAGGTGCTCCAATCCTGTTCTCATCTTTTTAACAAATAAGGGATCTATGAAGCATGGGGAGTACACATTATTTGCAATTGCACACAGCTTGTATAATTCAGTATAATCAAAGCTCAGAATGGGGTGCTGTAGAGCACTCATAGATCATTTTCACCGATACATGGTTTCACTTATTTTGGCACTGTTTTTCAGTAGCAGTAGCACAACCCTGTTCTCTGGCTGCAGTAATGAACAGGAGCAGCCTTACACATTTATAATAGGCTTGTTGTGTTTGCCAAACATCTGTAAAGGCTTATCAGACTTTCACATGGGTTTGGTGGCATTTTGGCCATACTATTGTTTACATTTCTTTAGTTCATGGAGTTGAGGTCTGAATTTTGATTGAATTTTGGTCATTTCTGTCGTTGTTGGTGAACTTGAAGATCATTGTATCATCCCACAACCCAGGTTCAGTCCAGCCTAAGCTGCTGGGCAGATGGCCTCATGTTTGTCACAAGAATATTTTAGTATAAAGTGTTTATTGTTGTCTCAAGCACTGCAATTTCTCCAGTCCTGTGGCTTCAAACAAGCACAAATCATCACCCCCCTACCATCATGCTTGACAGATGGTTTGAGGTGTTTGTTGTGATATTCTGTGTTTGGTTTTCACCAAACATTGTGCTGTGCATGATGAGCACACATCTCCATCTGGGTCATATCACTGCAAAGAATATCGCTGAACAACTTTTGTGGTTTGGTTTTTTGCAAAGCACAAAAGCTGTGCCTTTTTATAAGCCACCACTTACTTGAACACTGTACTTTTTCAGGCTTTTTTTGTCTTTGTAAATCAGCATTAAATGCTCAGACCTTAGACTAAGATTGCTAGGATGCCCACTCCTGGGAAGCCTGACAACTGTCTCAAAGACTTTCCATTTGTAAACAGTCTATATAATTGTGAATTTCATACTGTTTTGGAGATGACCATGTTAATGCTATTCAAGACCGATGAGCTTAATTTACTTCTCTGGGGTCATGGATTATGGGTCATGGTGTTTCTTACTGCCATTTGTAAAGACACACCTGAGTGTTCCCGAACACACAACTGTCTAAAGTTCTGTTTTTATATAAGAATTCTTATATAAAAACAATGAATGAACAAATCGTGGGCAACGTATGACTGCTAATTATTATCTTAATGGTTCTAGAAGTAGGAAAGGTATGCTTAGTATTTGCCCAACTGGTTTCCAAAGGTCGGTTTACATTAGGGGAAAGAATAGCTTGAATGTACAAACACAGACAACGTCACGGTTGCGTAGTGGTTAGTGCTGTCGCCTCATAGGTCCTGGGTTCAGTTCCCAGATCGGGTGGTCAAGGTCTTTTCTATGGAGTTTGCTCTGTGTCTGGATGGGTTTCCTCTTGGAGCTCTGGTTTCTCACCACAGTACAAACTGCCCTTTGGTGTGATGTTTGTTTGTGCATCCACACTGCAAAGTAATGGTGCCTTTGTGCAGTTAGTGATCAAACAAAAGCTTTGAAAACTGAACAAAGCTGCAAAATAATAAGTGACATTTTATACATTTCTAACTATTCTACTTGGAATAGTTCACTGAGTATGTCACTGTGTTCCATTTAAACAGACTGCTCTTCTCCACCAAAGGCATTAGCTGATGGGGCTGCACCATTTTAAGGAATGTGCTCACAATGTCCTTCTATAAATGACCAATTACTACAAAAAGATAGATCTCCTAACTCCCCAAACATTTTACAGTTTGACCTCCTCTTGTTCCCAATTTAATGTTTTGATTTTGATTTAACTGTCACTTCATTTTCCATGCTAGTTAACAAGGGCTACAAAGCTGAGCATAAGGGCAATGCACCTATACTTTATATAGTGTTACAGCTGGTTTGCATTACATAAAGCTGTGTCCATGTTTCATCTGATGATTTTCAATAGAGGTGATCCTCAAGCAAAAATTCACTGGGGGGCCCCCCTGTAACCACTTTTTGACCGTAGTTTAAAGAGTCAGCTCTTATTCGCCATCTAGTGGTGGGGGGGCCCCAAGCAGCTGCCTGCCCTGCCTGATAATGAACATAAGATAATAAAGATAAAATGCCTATCTGCCACATGAGGCTTTATTTTGTCTAATGTGAATTCCATTAGGGGGAGCCGCATCATGTTCTGGCTGCAAGGCAGCCACCAGCGCTGTGATTCCACCAGATGCTGCACTCATGCTGATGGCAACATTTGCTGCCTGCAAGCCAGATAGGAAATATCACATTTAGAAGAGTGCACATGAATGCCGTTACTATGTTGTATTTACTGGTGAGAAAATCCAATGCTTTGAAAAGCCTCAACTATCTGTGTCAGGAAAAAGCAATCTATTTTAACCACCCACAAATGTCAAACGATAATTCTTATTTATTGTCTTTCTTCCACACGTACAAAACAAATGTCGTAAACATATTCTATGAATGCACATCCTCTGCTCTTTATGGTAGCACAAAAGAAATGTCCTGGATCTGATGAAAGAAGAACAGAAGGGAAATAAAAATGATTACAATGTGCATTATCTCCAGTTTGAAAACATAGGGATGCTGTTCTAAGGTATTGGTTGTTGAATGAATGTGTCAAAGTCAAGTTAAACTTTCTTATTAGGAATGTGATATTTTATTTGTTATGTAGTTGGTGGGGTTCAGAGATAAAATCGGATTCATTGTTTGGTGCTGCAGGCTGGGTCAAGCAAGTCTCGACTGTGTTCTCAAGTTAAATTTGTGTGCTGATCAATGAAATCTCTATTTGCATTGCAGCAAACAGTTACCTATGCAGTGTGCTTTTGACCTCAGCAATACAGACGTGCACACAGCAGAAGCACAGCAGTAGTCCAGCTAGGAAGGAAATGTGAAACACTGTCTGGGTGGCCGAGCCAAGGTGCTGTGGATTTTGCACAACTTTTCTGCCAGGCCTCTTCTGAGAAGCACTGACCCGGCATAACAAAAAAGCTAATTCAATGTGCTACAAACAAATGCACAATCATAATAGCATTATCTGTTGACGTTACTAACAATTATGAGATGTGACCCTCCGGGAATGGCCATGGCGTCACTTCTAACAGGCAAGATGAAGGGCGACGTCATTATAATGGCAGGATTCCTCAGTTCCTCATGGCCTGCTTCATGAAGTCCTGGAACCGTACTTTCCTCTGTTGTCTCTCTATTATTTTTTCCCAGTGGATGAAATTAATGTTATTGAAGTACAGTTGTCTCTAACTATTGGCTAGTAATTAACACAGCCATAAATCTGGGGCCACTGTTTATCTAATTATCACAAAGAGTGCTGGGTTTAATGGTTATGTCAGCTCTTTTGTGCTCCATAGCTCTTCTAGTTCACTGGCCTCTTGACAAATGCCCCATGTTGGGAATTAGCATAGAGGGAGGTCAGCGTGCCTATAGATGATCTGACCTTCTACAATCTTAAACGACCCAAGTTGAGTGAGATGGGGGAGAAACAAAAACATTAAAGAGAAGAAAACAAGCAACAATGGCTTTGGGAACATTTGCTTGTTGGGTAAACGAAGATGGGGCCACAGCGGGAGTTTCCATCAAACACAACACTTGTCTTTATGGCCCAAAGTCAAGCTGAAGGCCATGTAAACAAAGCAGTATGCATGCTCTGTTTCCATCCACAACAGCAATAAAGCATCAATAATGAGGATCTGCTGCAAAGAAAGGGAGCAAATAACAATAAACTAAAGTGTAGTGGTTACAACACAGAACAGAACTTTCCTTCTCACTGCTTTTACATTTCAGTATTATTCACCAAACTTGGAGAGTCATTGGAGAGATAATGTATTGAAGTGTTTCAAACCACTACATACATTTGCAAGTTAATTCTTGAGGAGTACGATCATGCACATGTGATGATCTCTGGAGTTTACAACCACAAAAATGTGAAAGTTCCATATTATGAAGCAACAAACACCCTTAGGGACTTTGTTTCTTGTAACAATGAAACTCTGGAACATTAGTACGAAATTCTAGAAGGAACAGGAAAAACCCTCCAGGGCACGGCACTTTAAAGATCTCACTCATCCAACTGTGAAGTCCCCTTCCCTGCAACTGAACTCATTTGTCCTTCTAAATGCAGACACTTTTCTAATTCCTAAAAAAAGATCAAAGCTGCTTTTTGCACTGCCTGTCACTGAGTGGAAGATTAAATTGTGACTATAAATGGCCAGTATTGTAGTAACAAACTTTTAGGTACTTTTCAATTTGGAAGTACTAAAGAATTGCTCTGTGTGATGACAGGTTTTCCCTGAATTTCACAAATGGTTTGTATTACATACATTTGTTTAACTAGTTAGATGGATGAGTTTAGTTTTGCTTCACTTTAACGTGCCCTTTCCCTTTTGTCTGAAAAGTTATGTCTCATGTATAATGAGTGCAAAGGCGTTGATTTATTTTGTACTTTTCTATAAAAATTATCCCTACCAGCACCTAATTATACGTAGATATAAGATATATTGTGCCACATTCTGTTTCGTAGTTATGTTCTCATTTTATCTCATTTTATTTATCCAGGTCACCAGAGTACTGAGCAATCTTATGTTGCTGTCTTTTGATTATGTTCACTCTGAATCTTCACTAACATCTGGATCTCTCCCTATTTGACCATGCCAGTCTGACCTGGAAGTTTCCATTCTCCATTTTGTTTGTTTGTATCATATGTCTGTCACATCACATGCTAATAGGCTGCCTGGGCCTCCTTGTATTGGCCTTAACTGTTAACTGATTAACTTTTCCCTGTTTTATATTCTCCAGCGTCCCCATCAGATGTTTGGACAAGACTGGACTTGTGTCTGTCCCACACTACACCATCATGACTGAAGAACAGACCACCTAGGAACATGCACCCAACATCCATTTGCCTGGCAGGAAGGAAATCTGCCAGCTTCAAATACAAAATGCACATGCACAGTCATACCTTGCTCAAGGGTACATCAGCAGTGACACTAGCAGTGGGATTTGAACCCCAATCATTTGATTTCAGGGCCAATGCCACTAGACCATCCAGCTCCATCAGTAGCTGGTGGGACAGGAACATGAATTTACATACCTTTTAAAAGATTGTTGCAAGGGTAGTGCTTACTCCATGGACCTGCGAACTGTCCCACCTCCTCCTGCCGATTTTAACTCACGGTCCGATTTTCCCTGGACATGTCCGTTTTTCATGTCCTGTCCTGGGTCCTGAGTTTCGTTTTAGAAAGTGGGGAAATGTCCTTGTTTTTTATTACCTTCCATAGGACAATTAAATTGATCTATTACTAACACTAACAAGCCTCCCTCCTTTCACTAAGGTGTCCTATATGGTCACCCTAGCTTACTCCACTCATTCCCTGCCCGAAGCACCATTGTGGTGCCCCTAACACTTGTAAGACCATTTAACTGGGTTTTTGGCAGTATCTTACCCAACATTCACTTAGAAGGTATTGGCAAAAGACTGGGCTATGGCAGTTTAGGAGCAAAACATGGATACCTTTATGTCCTATGACAACTTTGTAACATGCTTCTGTTTCAAATTTGACAATCTTGGTCATGGACCAAAGTGCTTTGGCAGGGTTCTTCCTCCATTGCAAATTATTATATGCACTTTCTTGTTGGCAAGAAGAGATGAAACAAAACAGCCTTACTCATTACATCAGTCCTCCTTATGGCACTTCAAATGCAAGGGCCATGGGGGAGGAGGTTTGAGGGGGCGTGGTGGTTGGGTTGTGCATCTGCTGAGTCTCGTTGTCCAAGAGTGGCGGGGACAAAACAAATGATCTTGAAGAGTGGAGGGGATGTGCCCCCCCTGCTATGATGGTTCTGTCACCCATGTTCATATGGAATTTGTGTGTCAGGATGCCACGTTTTCACTGGATGAGGTTATTTCCCTTGCCATTCGTTTTGACCGATATCTCAGAGAGGAGAAGTCTCGTCCTCTGCCATTCCAGCCACCTCTGTGATTCCTGCTGAGCCCTGAATGTTCCCAGTCAGCTCCAGCCAGCTCAGCTCTGGGGGTAAAGGTCACTTGCCATTTGGCCACTAAACGAGCGCACTGCGTATGGAGGGCGGGTGTGTGTTTACTGCAGTGAAGCCAGACACTTGAGGCACGGATGCCTCGTTCCTCAACCAAAAAAATAGTACTCTTCTAAGTTATATAGTAGACAGTTTTCACTTTGTGTTAATTTATGTTTTACTATTTTTGTTTATCACTGTTGGATCATGGTTTGACTGGTTTTATTTCCCCCTATTTAAATCAAACTCTGTGTCCTGTTATAACTATTAGTGTCATATAATCCATTTAGTGCTCTTGATGGCCGCCTATACATGGCATACACCTAACCTACATCAGAACTCCTCTTTCCACTTCCACGGCTAGATTTCCACAATCTAGCAATTAATTGGTGTACTGGACTTGTTACCCCTAGAATGTCCCCCCACCCAGTGACAGACCTAACTATACACCATTCCTTTATGTTCTATGTCCTTCAAGTGTCCCCTGACTCATTTGTGCTCCTGCATTCCAGTTGAGTATACATTATTCTCAAAAGGCCATTTGGCTTCACCCTCATCAGCACTGGAACCATGCCACTGAACTCCTGGTGGAAGTTCTCCCCCCCCAGTCATGAAGTTGCTTGTTGTCCAAACCTGATACTCCAGCCAAGAAGGTATATGTGAAAGAGGAACTCTGCCAGGGGTTCATTGGGCCTTCCATCTCATCTGCCTCCACGGGGTTCTTCTTTGTTGAGAAGAATGATGCCAGACTCTGGCTCTCTATCGGCTACCATGATCTTAACTCTGCCATGGTTAAATACAAATACCCAATCCCCTTGTCCATGCAGCTGTGGAACATTTTAGCAGGGCTAAAACTTCTACAAAATTAGACTTCTGTAGCACATATAACCTAGTGCAGATCCAGTGGCCTAGAGAGGATGTCTGGCAAGGTAGCAGGTATGATTGAGTGGCCAGAACCAAACATAATCTATGAGTTACAGCAGTTCCTTGTGTTCTCCAACTTCTATCGACAGTTTATTCAAGGGTGTTTATTGTTTATTGTGCTGCTCACAACTGTACCTGTGTCAGGTGGTCCTGGTCTTTAGGCTTCAATATCATCTGCCAGAGGGCAGCAGGACAAAAAATCTGTGTCCAGGGTGTGAGGGGTCTGTGATGATTATCTCTACAGCGGGGAAAGGACACATCCGTGTGTTTCAGAAGCCTCCCTCCAGCCTCACTAGCTGCTTCCTGTCATTCAGGAGGCTGGTGATCCACCTACAGGTAGCAAGTGACACACTGAGCTGTGAGAGTTTGGAGGACAGGAGTTCAGGCACAATGGCATTAAAATCTGAACTAAATTCCACAAACAGGATCCTTGCATCAAAGACGCTCCCAGACAGTCGAAATGTTGCAGAATTTACTGGAGTCCCATGTTCACTGCATCATCCACCGGCCTGTTTGTAAGGCAGTCCTTTAATGTCCTTAAGGTGGGCTAAAACCATGCTCTCAAAGGATTTCATGACCACAGATGTCAAGGTGACAGTTCTATAGTTATTCAGTCCTGTAATGGTGGTTTTCTTGGGTTTCTGATGGAGGATTGTTTGAAGCAGGAGGGAGCTTCACACAGCTCCAGGGATCTGTTGAAGAGACAGCTGAGGATGGGAACCAGCTGATCAGCATGGGCTTTGAGGTAGGAGGGTAAAACACTGATTGGTCCTGGAGATTTTCTGGTCTTGGGTTTCTGGAACTGCTGGCTTACAAGTTGTTCATATGTTCAGAGTTTCAGGTGGATGGGTGGAGGGGTGAGGGGTGTGAATCTGTCAGTCTCAAACCTGCAGTAGAAGGTATTCAGCTTGTCGGCCAGGTCTCTTTTTTTGCTTCAACAGGCGGTGGGGGTTGTCTGTGACTGGTGAAGTCTTGCAGGCCTCTCCACACTGATGCAGGGTAGTCAGCTGAGAACGTTCCTTCAGCTTCTCAGATTTCCCCTTTGATTTCCCAGGTCAGTGTGTTCCTTGCTTGCTTGTGTTGGGCCTTGCCGCCCCTTCTGTAGGCGTCCACCTTGGACCGACGAAGATGTGGCAGCTTAGGAGTGAACCATGCTTAATTGTTATTGTATGTGCAGAAGGTCTTGGTTGTATGTAACTGATGTATGATGTCACAGTGTCTGTCAGCTCATCCAGATTATCAGACACAGCTTCAAAACCAGCCCAATCAGTGCAGTCAAAGCAGTCCTGCAGTTCCTGGGTGTTTTGCTAATTTTGTATTTAATCATGTTATTTAATTTAGGCTACTGGGCACCTACATTTCTTTGAGACCAATAAAGTATATATCTATCTGTCTATCCATCCAATAATCCATCTTTCATCAGAAAAGTGCACACCATGCAAAAATCATATGACCACTGAAGTCATAAGTAGGAACGAGCAAGATTAGAATTAAGCAATTAGCCTAGGTAAAGTTTATATTTACTGACAATGCAGTATGTAAGGCACTGCTTGATGATTTGTGGTTTCAAAATGGGATTTCAACTTTCTCCTTAGGGGTTTTGTTTTATTTTTTTAACTAGTAGGTGGTTGTCAGGATGGGCTCAGAGTTAAAGTCAGATTCAGTGCTTGGTCCTGCAGGATGGGTACTGCAGGCTGGGTCAAACAGAGTTCTCAGGCTATATTAGGGTGCTCACTAATTAAATCTCTACTTGTGTTGTAACAAACAGACACCCATTTAGTGTGCTTTTGCACTCGGTGACTCAGACAGCAGAAGCACAGCAGTAGTCCATTTGATGGGAAATGGAAGGAAATGTTAAACAATGTATGGGTGGCCGGCAAGGTACTGTAAACGTTGTGTCCACTGGGCCTGCATTTCCTCTGAGAACTGACATTGTAACATAAAACTTATGCAATGTGATACAAACTTTTGTCAGACATCAGGCAATATTCTGAGAAAGTGCACAATCATAATAGCATTATCTGTTGACGTTATATCTAATAAAACACAAACTTCTGACAATAGCCATGGCGTCACTTCTAACGGGCAAAATGGAGGGAGACGTCATTATAATGGCAGAATTACCCAGTCCCTCATGGCCTGCCTCATCAAGGCTTGGCACCCTACTTTCCTCTGTTGTCTCTCTATTATTTTTTTCCAGTGGATGAAATTAATGTTATTGAAGCATGACTGTCTCTAACTATTGGCTAGTAATTAACACAGCCATAAATATGGGGCCACTGTTAATCTAGTTCTCACAAAGGGTGCTGGGTTTAATGGTCATGTCTGCCCTCTTGTGCTCCATGACCTTGCAATATTCCTCTATCCTAGTGCCTTCTGGTTCATTGGCCCCTTGACAAATGTCCCATGGTGTGACATAAATGATTTTTGATGCCCCTATAGACAAGCCAACCCTCTAGGACCCACACAACTCAAGTCAGATGCAGGACAGGAACAAAACCATCAAACTGAAGAAAACATGCAACAATGGCTCTGGGAACATTTGCTGAGAAGGGGCCACGGTGGGATTGAGTTTCCACTAAATGCAACATTTGTCTTCATAGCTGTAAGTCAAGTTGATGGCCATGTAAACATAACAGTGTCCTTGCTCTGTTTTCATCCACCAAGGCACTGGCATATCAGTAATGAAGATCTGGTGAAAAGATGTAGAACAAATAATAAACTGTAAGATAGAGCATGGAACAGTTTGTTATTTTCACTCTCGGCAATGAAGGTTCTGTAAATAATGGCTATCCTGCTAAAGTAAAGGATCAGCACATAAAACTTGAACAGAACTATTATTTTCCAACTGAATGTTAAATGACACAACATTACATTAAAACCTGGAGCATCAACATAGCATTGGATCATGAAACTGTCTCTTTATTTGCCAAAAACCCTAAACTGACAATGAAAATAGGTTACTGAGCAAAGGCTTTCAGAGATTTACATCTTAAGCTTACATGTAAACATAAAACTCTTAGGGTAGAAAGGCATGACTAAGGGATTTGGGAAAACACTTGTGGCAATGCATGCAGCCAAAATGGATAAATAAATATCTAGGTCTGTTTTATAGATGTTATGTAATGTACTACTTACCAAGACATTTCAAACTAGAATATCATGTATGCATGCATTACTGTCATTTCAAAGTAATTTGTTACATTACAAAATTACTGTATCTAAAATGTAAGGCATTACACTACTATTGCATTACTTTTAAGTTACTCTCTGCAAAATAACTGGAAATATGGATTTGGCGTGTAAATATAGCTCATGACGCTCAATTAGCTCATAACACCTCCAGTGGAAGGTGACAGTACTATCTGCCGTTAGATCAGTTGCAGGTTCACTTATCTCTAGGGTGACCAGATTTGGGATTGTGAAGAAGAGGACGCCTTAGCGGGACTTTCTTTACCAGCTCGGCCGGTCTGGAGGGTGTTAGATGTTTAATCTCGGGCCAACGGACTTTTAGGTTATGAGAGATGCCCACTATATGACGAATGTTTAGGCAGCTCAAATTCCTAAAGGATTCTAAAATTCCAGCCGGACATGGGATGCAGGTCTCAAAACAGGACATGTCCGGGAAAAAGACAACGTCACCCTACTCTTCTCTCTGTCTGACTACAAGAAGACGTTTCTCCTCTGCTGATCTTGTGGTGATTTTACCGATTTTATATGAAGGAGAAAAAAAAAAACTTCTTTCGGATTTAAAAATACATTGTAACACGCATTACTGACATTTGTAAAATATTACCAATTTTGTTCTGTAATGCCTTACATTATCGTGTTACAACAAAAAGCAATGCATTACAGTTAGTGACATTTGTAACGCGTTACTCCCAGCACTGTATATGTATGGGTGTCTTTATACAGGAGAGCTAATTTTGCACACCACTTGAGACTTGAAAGGTTAACACATTTAAGCAGTATAATCATAAACAGGTGATGAGCTCTGGCTGGTATCTGAGGTGTGCAACCACAAATATGGGATTAGAATGAGTCCCGTAAAATAATGCAACAGTTACCCACAGAGACTGTTATAATGAAAGTCTAGAAAGTTAGTTATAGACGAACTGGGGAATAACTGACTCTCCAGGGGAACAACACTGTTCCTGCCTCAGAGGGTGAATATTCAAGTTAATTTACATAACACTTTATCATTCACATTGGCGCAGGGTTGAGCACTTTTGCCACACAGCAAGAATGTCCGGGATTCGAGTCCCGGTTTGGGTGCAGGGTCTTTCCGTGTGGAGTTTGCAAGTTCTCCCGGGGACTGCATGGGTTTTCTCCCACCACCAAAAACATGCGTCAGTTGAGCATGCTAAATTGTCCCTAGGTGTGATTGTGAGTGTGAATGCTTCTCTGTCTCTTTATTTGGCCCTGTGACGTGCTGGCGACTGCCCAGGGTGTACCCTGCCTTTGCCCCATTGCAGCTGGGATAGGCTCCAGTCCCCCAACCCCGAGCCCAAGTGTGGGACAAAGTGGTAGAAAATGGATGGATGGATGGATGGATGGATGGATGATCATCATACAAAAAAAGGACATTCAAGGCGCTTTACAGAATAGAATAAAATAATGGAAGGAACAATGTTGTTTTGTGCATGATCTGTCAATGATGCTTGATATTATTTCAAAGCGAACTTGACCTTTTTTCATGTACTTCAATGTGATATTTTAGTTCATTCATGTGCAGGATAGATTTTAAATGACCTGCTGTGGGCAGGTTAAAGCTCGTTAATGTGTTACTAATATAAGGTGCGACTTGACCTTGAGCTTTCACTGTTTAATAGAAAGACATACAACCAAGTTGTTTTGGAAGGCTGCTGAATCACTAAACCTAAAATGAGGACTGGTGCCTTATTATTCAAAATGATGAGAACTCGCAAATGTATTTTTGTGTCCTAGATGAATAACGAACGGAGTTTAAACCACGAGGACGTTCAGTTTTTGCTGCACTGCTGTTCCTGGAAAACCTTCTTTTGTGGTCTTGGAACTATCCCGCTAAAGTGAGCATGACAGATGGCCGAGTAACTATTTTCCATCAACTTGAATGCTCTCGGTGTTTGGAGACGTCACAGGTTTAGATTACTCCTGAGTGTGTTGATGTAATAGAAGGCCCAGTGTAGTGTTCCCAGTATCTGCTGCACTGTGATGCTGTGCAGCTTCTTTCTAGATATTCCCCTCTGGAGGCCTCAATAAAGAGTCTGACTTGTGGGCTTCAAGGCTTGAGGACCTGCAGTGCACCTGCAAATGTTTAGACATGCTAAATGCTCCAGTGGACTCCACTCACCCCTGAAACCCCCATTTCAGTCAGGTCATCGCTATCCATCGTTCAGGCTTTTCCGCAGAGACTGGGCTTTCTGGATCAGCTTTAAGGGTGATAACACAGCGAACGGTGGGTGTGATGATAGA
The DNA here is from genome assembly GCA_037832545.1 of Rhabdalestes septentrionalis. Taxonomy (NCBI): domain Eukaryota; kingdom Metazoa; phylum Chordata; class Actinopteri; order Characiformes; family Alestidae; genus Rhabdalestes; species Rhabdalestes septentrionalis. The sequence continues at coordinate 15,079,903 of JBBMFX010000037.1, read as the reverse complement.
AAGAAGTGTTGAAAACTGTGAACCAGAGCTAGCAGCTGGTCCATTTTCAGACTGGTGACCCCTGCTGTGAGGTGATGTTGGACCACACTGCTCTGTTTATTTACTTTATCTGCATATTACTCCTCCGTTGCTGTATGGTGCAATCTCTTGCCTTTACTCCATTTTTTTTCTTGTCTTGATGCCTCTTTGTTTTGGTTCCTTCTTTTTTTTCTTTTTTTTCCTAACCTTTGCGGTTTGGCTGAGATTAGCTAAACATTTACCTCAGTTGACCAAGAGCATCATTAATTCAGCCTCTTTCTCAGAACTGGAGATAAACTGTCTGTTCCTCATTCTTACTCCTGCACAGCTGGTTTAAAATGATTACTTTTGGACTTACCCACTGGTGTAATGGAAAAATATGGACTCTGCAAGAGGGTTGATTTGGAATGTCCTTTCTTGTCCCTGACCCTGTGCTAGCACTGATTTTGGTCTGCTAGTCACATTGTTGCAGAAGACATTGCTTAGTGCTGAAATAGGGAACCTTTGCTCATTTTGTCTCATGAGGGGAGGAAATCATGATTGAAATTTGATTGACGTGTTTGCTTGGAAATTACATGCTCCCCCTGCCATGTGCCCTAGCAAGCAATCAGGTTTGAGATGATCACAGGCTCGTTCTTTTGGCTCTATATTTTTGTGTAAACCCTTTTCTCACTCTCTGCATTGTTGCACTGGTTCAGCTGGGGTCCGTTGTTGATTAGGTGAAGACAGGGTATCATCAAAGTGATATCTGGGATAAGGGGGATAAGACAAATGTACATGGGCACTTTGTCCAGATCATTCAGGCATGACTGACAACTTCTTAGAAATTATACATTTTTGGAAAATGCCTCTCTGAATTTTCTGCTATTAGCCCATAAAAACTGGGAATTTATGCTGTTCTTTCTATCTTATAATTACATAATTATATAATTAACTACACAGTTACATAACGGATTCCATTCCGTAGTGACCGAGGTCTGCAAAGCCAGACTGTATGCCCTATAACTTTTCATCAATTTCAAACAAATGAAAAGATGTTCTCCACACTTTCACCCAAATTCCTCCAGCTCTAATAAATAGTAGATGTTTGAGTTTGGGACTGTAGCTAGGATTATTTTGAATTTGTTCTCATCAATCCTTTCTTCTACATTCTCTCACAAATCCCTTAAAATTGGCTTTTGTTTTAATTATGCAGTTACTTAACTTTCTGAGTACATGTTTATATACATGCTCATACACCCTTTTTATTTCTTTATGCTTCTGTTAATGCTGTTTATGTACATACATTAAACCATATAATAATATTGTTGAAAACCCACTCTCAACCCAATCATTTTCTCTTAATGCCTGTAATTTACAAACGAGATTTCTCTCAGATTCAAAACATGAAAGTTACTACCAAAGCATAGACAAAGATCATAGACAAGCTCATTAGTGACCTTGTAGTGTAGATTTAACAAGATATATGGAGTCAAATATATGGTAAAGTGCCATTGATGAATAGAAAATAGATGGATAAGAAGATGAAGGGGACTCTGAAATAACGATACGTGAATGATAAAAATGCATACCTTTTATATCTACATCAACTGTATATGCTTGGTTAGCTGGGGTAATCGAATGTGTTGTAACTCAGATTTTTTACTTTCAACTGAGTTTTAACTGCACAGTTGCATGCAAATTACATTGCATGCAACTCTCAACATGCAAATATCATGGTAAGTTTCGTTGTGAAGACATTGGTCAGCAGAGAAGAGTGCACTGCTGTACAGTCATTATGTTATGCAAGCACTTGTCACTCTTGCGCTGTTTACAAATGAGGACTTTTGCCATTTGTCTCTCACCAAAATGCTCATCAGTTATTGACCCAAACGTCCGTGTCACTCCACTTAGCAAACAGGCAAACCCAAAGGCCGGTGCAGTGTGACAGAGTGTTCAGTGTGACCGTTCCGGACCTTTGTGCGAAACAAAAGTCCCGGCTATCAAAGACCTTCAACGCTGGCCAGAAACAATACATGCAATTAATGAGGTAAACATGCCTGACAGTGAAACGTGCTGGCACTGTAACCACACTGCGGTGGCCAAATTCCCATTTGGAAGGACAAGCCAGGTCCGTTGTGTTTCCCTTCTGGTCCTCAATTCCAGGTAATGCAAGGCCCTTTCTAAGAATCATGGATACTCTCCGCTCCAAGCCTGGAGAAGTGGGACAGGGTGCTATTATCTGACCAGGCAAGGGGGGTTGGACACGTTCATCTAAATCTGTGTGGTTTTTCAATTGCTGAGCATTCTAATTGCCTCATTTGAGCACTGAGGGAAATGTCATAGTGCATGTTCTTTTTCTCCATTTTGGCCCCGTTGTGCTTCTGCTAGGTCCAGCTCTGGGCTTTGTTCAGCAAAAACGTGGAATTAAAATAACTACAGCCAACTTCCAATTGACCTTGTCCTTATTGTTGCTAAAAATGCATTCTTTCACAGCTACTGTTGGGCGGTTGGAACAAACTGTACTGAACATTAGAGAAATTATCATTTAATCTAATGAGAACTTGTGTGTTCTGTGTAACTGAACTGAAATTATCGTTTTAAACTTGCCATGTTTTGATTGACAACAAGACCAGCTTGCAGTCATAGCACTAGAAACTCAATGCAGGAGCGTTCAACAAAGTTTGCTGCAAATTCTGCTTAAGTGAAATGGGATTTAGTCACATTTCTGTAAAGTTTGTCCAACATAAGGTTTGTTTGTGAAACATGGACAGGTTGTTTAGCAATTAAGTTAGCATAAACATGTTTAACAAAGTCAAGACCTATGAAGAGTACAGAAATTGGAATGAACATGTGCTGTTAAGACACATTACATTTATGAAGTTTTCACCTGTCATAAAATTTTGCAATGTTAAAGGGGACATACTATGCAAAACTCACTTTAGATTTAAGAGGTTTATAGGCTATACAAAACATGTTCATGAAGTTCTTTGCAATCACATGAAATTGCTCTCACATGAAGAGATTTCTCCAGCTCTATTCTTGACAGTTTCCATCCCCTTTAAAAGGAGCAATTTGATGGCTCTGTCACAAGATGAACACAACACTTCATGTGTGACTTGCCTTTGCCTGTAGCCATAGTGCGCGCTGTCTTATGCATGATTGAGAAAACCAGCTGACAAAATTAGCCGATCTTCAAGTAATTTAGTGGGTGGGGCTCAAGAGATGAGGAGTTCTATGCAAATTTCCCTATTCTGACATCACAACAGCATCCAAATGTCTCAGAGAAGCATATCCTGGAGACTAAGATGGCGCCGGTGAGGTCGGCTGCCGTCGTGACTGCATCCTGTTCGCCAACGTCCAGTCACTGGAGAACAAGCCCGATGACCTCAGGGCCAGGATAAAGTTCCAGAGAGACATTTGGGACTGCAATCTCCTCTGCTTCACTGAGAGATGGTTGAACCCAGCGGTGCCGGACCACGCCATCCAGCCGGCCGAGTTCTTCTCGGGTTCCCCGCATGGACAGGACACAGGACTCTGGGAAATCCAGAGGAGGCGACGTGTGCTTAATGGTGAACAGCAGCTGGTGCAACAGAACGAGCGTTGTTCCTGTCACACGCTCCTGCACACCAAACCTGCAACTACTGTCCATCTTGTGTCACCCTTTTTATTTACCTCGAGAGTTTACAGCGGTCATAATAAGTGCCGTTTATATTCCACCACAAGCGGACACGGACACTGCCTTATGTGAGCTGCATAAGGCACTCACACAGCATCAAACACAGCATCGGGACGCTGCGCTAATCGTGGCGAGGGACTTTAAACGTGCCAACCTCAAACGTGCAGCACCGAACTTTCATCAACTCATCACTTGCCCCACCAGGGGTGAAAGGACTCTGGACCACTGCCACACTACAGTCAAGGACGGCTACAAGACGCAATCTCATCCACCGTTTGGTAAATCCGACCACGTTGCCATCTTCCTCATGCCACAATACAAACAAAGGCTGAAACAGAAAGTTCTGGTTCAGAGGGAGGTCGTGCGCTGGACGGACCAATCGGTGGCGGCGTTACAGGACGCACTCGATGACGCAGACTGGGACATGTTCCGAAACAGCTCCGATGATGGTGTCAGCCTGTTTACAGAAGCGGTTGTGGGATTTATTGGGAAACTAGTGGATGATACCGTGGAGAAAAAGACTATCAGAACATTTCCCAACCAGAAGCCGTGGGTGTATAAAACCATCCGCGACGCTCTGAGATCTCGTACTGCTGCCTACAACACGGGACTCGTGTCGGGGGACATGGAACCGTACAAAGCTGTGTCGTATAATGTCCAGAAGGCAGTGAATGAGGCGAAGCAGCGCTACGGGAGGAAACTACAGTCACAACTCCAACAGAGCGAGTCTAGGAGCCTGTGGCAGGGACTAAGAACAATTACGGACTATAAAGCACCAACAACCGGTGTGACGAACGTGGACGCGTCTCTGGCAGACAAGCTGAACACCTTCTATACTCGCTTCGAGGCTGCAGCAAAAGACACTAGCGATGCGAATGCTAGCTGCACTAATGGCTGCAGACATGAAGACACTGCCACTTTGTCTATTCTACTAGTTACACTTACCTTCTTTTGTATTTCATTTCTTTTTTCATTTATTCCTATATGTAGTTTTCATTTTCTTTTTAAGGTCACCAGTGGTCGTACAAGCATTTCACTGCATATCGTATTGTGTATGACTGTATGTGACGAACAAAATTTGAATTTGAAGAATTTGAATTTGAATTTATGATTCCTGGTACCAAAATCTTTGATTGATTCACAGAAAATGGGTGGGTGATTTTTTTCATGCTTGGAGTGTTAGTAGGAGCATTAGAGACCCAAATTGAAATACAAATGATGCAAAAAAGAGTTTTAGCATAATATATCCCCTTTAAGAGGCTGGATAGATTTGGGTTTCAGGTGAAGCTAATCGGAACAAACCTTGATTGAAGTGAACCATTATTGAATCAGAACATTGGTGGAGGTGAATTGGTCAAAATCATTGGGCTAATGTACTGATGAGTTTTGTTGTCAATTATTTTTACTTTCATTTTTATTTTATTTTTTTATTTTACTATCATCTTTATTATCTCCCACTCCATGCTGTGCAATCTATGCAAATTTGCAATATAAAAATGGCAATCTTGTCTGCTACATTCATATATGTATATATAATTTCTATATCTTAATACTTAGTTCATTTTTTATCTTTTAATGTTATTTTATTATTTGTATTTTTTTATTTAGTATTATCTTTATTTTATCCTTTTCTGCTGTTCCACTTATTTTTGCTGCTCTTAATTTTATACTGTTCACTTTCTGCCGTACCGAGGACATTTCCGACTTGTGGGACTACTAAAGGCTTATCTTACCTTATCTTACCTTATGTTACCTTATCTTATCTTATCTTATCTTATCTTATCTTATCTTATCTTATCTTATCTTATACTAACATGCCATTTTATTTATAAGCATTTTATTTATAAACATGTAATTTTACCACAGAACATCTGTAATGTGTTTTACTGTGTATTATATTGTTTATACTACTCTTCAACCTTGTCGTAACTATTGTCCCATGTCTACGTTGAGCTACTGGCCTCATCACCAACCCCTAACATGTGCTTCTCTGTGGATTCTCATTGTCGATTCTACATTTTCATATGTTATGTAGACAGATCAAGTAATATATTAACAAAATCATTTGATAGAGAATTCATGACTCTGGAGATGTATTTAAAAAGTCAACTTTATTACAATCTAATAATGAACAAGTGAACAATTTACACTTTTTTTCTGGTTTGTTTTTAATATTTTTGTAAAAAATTCACAGTTTAAGTGATTCATAAAGAAACTGGAATAAATACTCCAATCTATAATAATGATGGTGGTATGGAAACCCAAAAATGGTCAACAAATACAAGGAACAATATGCTAAGATATGCTAGAAATGGCTTCTAGGGTCCTTGAATATCAAATAAACCTACTGGTCTTTTATCAAAAGTGAATTTGTGACAAAAGAGTGGACATCATAATTGTGGGGGCACCTATTGCTTAGAGCTGGCTAACTTAGCCGGACAGTAGAAACGAGTTTCACCTGACTAACACATGAGAGTCCTCATGCACAAAGATGAAAAATATTCAAAGGTAAAGAAGCATGGATGGAGTTAATAAAGTGGAAACAGTAAGAAAAGAAAAGAAAAGCACAGCTGTGTTAATATAGTAGTACTCATCAGAGTCCGCTTGCCAACTCAGTCACTCTGCCATGATTAACTGGATCCTGGCAGCTGAGTCAACTTAGACCAGTCTCTAGGGCATCTTAGACAGGATTTTACACTCACTGGCAGCAGGCAGGGAATGGTGTGCTGTGTGAATGTGGCTCAGAGAGGGAACACACACCCCAGTTTGAAAGATCCTGTGGTCTTCTTAACAGTCTTTGTTGTCACTCATCAAGTCCATGATCTGAGGAGTGTCTGTGACCAAGGCACATTGATAAGTCTCTTTGTGAACTACACTGTAGCAAAATAGGGCTTGGAGGGAATTGATGCAGTCAGTAATGGATGATAGTTCCCTAAAATATTTATCGTATCTGCAAATGATATAAAAACCTTCATTGCAAATTCAGTGATCCCTTCAACAACAATAAAAAAAACACATTACATATACTGATAAAACAACACAAGAACAAAATACACACATTGGCATCAGATCACTATAAGTGGATTACATCAGTGGTCCTATAGCATCTATATGTACAAACTGCTATATCAGAACTACTCAGGCTTGGTGATGTTGTTGTTGTTGCTGCTGATGTCGTTGTTGTTGTGGTTGAGGAGACTCAGGCCATTCTGTTTCCTGAGTGCACGAGGTAACACTTTCTTCTTCAGGAAGAGTTTCTGGAGGAACTTGTCACTCAGGCTCATGGGGAGGTAACTGTGGATAAAGTACATGAGGCCCACGCCCGGCCCTGCATAGTAGCGGACCTGAGGGTGCACTGACAACAGCGCCTCCACGATGGTGTTGACGACAGGACTCAGATCCTCGTTGGCCATTTTGGCGTGCCTCTGGAAGAGCTCCTTGGTCTCCAGTATGTATTCCTCACCGTACTCTTCTAAAAGGCTCGGTGAGATGTTCTGCAGCAAGAGCTCATACTGTTTCTCCCAGTAATCTGTGTTGCTGCTCTGGCCTAGGAATAGCAAATGATAGCGGTTACAGTTTTAGTAGAGGCACTTTAAATGATATGTCTATAGCTCAGATTTGATTCAATGCAGACTTAACATGTCCCGAATAACATGTCTAGAGTAATTATTGTGGTTTATCTACACATTCTGTTTCTCTGTAATTCATATTATCAATGTGTCTCCAGAATGGTACACTTTCCAGATAATTAGTTTCACTGGGGTATCAAACGAATTGCCTCTCGGCTGGTAATCGCTCTGTGTCATTCATACAAATGATCTCTGTTCCTTTAACCTCTAAATAGTAACAAAGCAGAATGTTCTCTCGTTTTTACACATAACTGCTATCGTATCATGCATTACAGGAATTGGCCTGGAGCTATGAGCCTGTGTACCAGCAAAATGGCGAGATCCTTTACTGAGGGATCAGAGTTGAATTAATTGAGAGGAATGTAAACACAGGTCTGGGCACACTTTATCCTGCCATTTGTCCAATAATCCTCTAGAACCACTTTTGGCAGAACAGTCAGCTAAATCAGCACTGGACTTTTTTTTCTTTTAGAGTAGCCGTACTGAACAACCAGTATGTAAACAAGTGATTTCAATGAAGCGCACTGAAATGAAATGGCTGTTTTGATTTGGGAATCCATATGTAATCTAATCATACCAGAACAAAACAGTACCCAGGTCATTTCTTTTCATTTGGTTGTTAATGGGACAGTTCACTGAAGACAGCCCTGATGATTAATTGTCATTGGAAAGTCAGAGGATTACACTCTCATATGTAGAGTGTGACAAATATACACTACATGAGTTCTTCTTCTTTTTATGTTTTATTTCATAAAAAAATATATAGATGTAGATCAAGGTATGTAAAACTAAGCCTTTTTTTTAAAGAAATTATATCTCACACTACATCAGCAATGTCCTCCAAGAGCAATAAGGTTTTCTGATTCTGATGCCCCTCTTTGTGCAGTTTCCAATTACTTTGATGACTTCTTTCATCGTTCTTGTTGTTCCTCATGAATTGTTCCCCTATTCAGTACTTGTGCTGTATGGATGTTCTTAACTTATATTTTCTCACCTGTTTTGAAGGCAGAGGGTAAAATGGTGCACACTTTGACCCCCCATGGCTCCAGTTCATGACGGAGGGTGTTCATGATGAGATTCAGCGCTGCCTTTGAAGCACCATAGGATCCCAAACACGGGAAGGGCTGCTCACCTGCACACAGCACACACACAAGCAAGAGAGAGAGAGGTCATTCAATAGCACCCATATGAAAATATAATGCATATGTTGTCAACACATTCCAAAATCTAAATAAAATGAAGAATATTTGAAATATACTGCTATTTTGAATGAGTGGGTCTTTTCAATTTCTTGTTCTCGGTACTATGATTTTATTAGTAGCTAATTCAATGCTGTTACTGTATAAAATGATTCATAAGTGAATAAAAATTATTCTCTATTAGAGTTTAAAACAATTCATGAAATCCTTAACTTGTGTTGCATTTATTAACAGCATCGTTGATTTATTACACAAAAAAATGCATCTTTGATCTGGTGTCCAAATTCATACTGGGTGCTTCTTCGTATATCATTGTTTTGTGGTTAAATACAGATAAGTGGTGGATAGGCACAAAAAAAGCATTCCGGTGTGTACAAGAGTGAGAACCGGCAGTCTTTTGTTGTTCAACCTTGGCAGAGCGTTTAATTTCCTCACATACAATGACAGGCTTGATAGCGGTCAATCTAGTGGCATAATAGCGTTGCTGTTAAAGCAGCGGGTGTGTCTTTTGAGGATAGTAAAATAAGTAGTGGGCCAGGAAGGGATCAGAGAGGTGGTGCAGGAGAACCGGCAGCACTCTGGAGGTTAATTGTGGGTTGCAGTGCTTTTATATAAACTTGTGGTTTTGCCCCAGGGTGAGCATGAATAAAAAGGGGTTTGTGTCTGCATTGAGCTGACTTAGCCTTTGACAAGATCTGAGGCATGTTAAAAAAATGAGAACTGCAACCCACCTGGAGTTAGGCTTAGAGAAGGATGGGGGGATAGGCGCTGACAGTATTGTGTGTTTGTTCTTCAACATAAAGAGGAAAAAAAAAGGCATTCCGCCCTATCACACAGCAAGATCCTCTGATGGAGCCATCTTTTGGTTTAACAGGGCTCGGTGCCAGTTCTTCAGCAGGCACTCCAATAGAGCAGTGCCAAGCTGTTACTCGAATTGGCACAGCATCAGTAAACAGAGGGTGATAAAAATCAGCAGTGCGAAGGGAAGGTAGAACATGCTGTATACATAGCACTTGTCTTATCTGTCAAAATACTGATCTGAGACCTAAAAGGGGCCTGTTCTCAGGGGCCGTCATCAATGAGCCGGCATAACTTGATAAGCTTCTCAGACCTACATGCGGGTTTGTTAGAATGTCAACATTTCTATTTTTGCGGCGTCTTGAATGTTTGATCTGTACAATCCAGACATTTGCAAGCAATCCACCTCTTTAAATGGGGCGAGATGAGATAGCATCTTCCTGGAGTGTAACAAAAGTAGGTCAGTTAGGAAATGTGTGTGTAGTTTGTCCCAAACAAAGTCCGGACATTTTTTCTTCAATTATGTGGCAAAGTAGCCATATTGGCATTAGTAGCATGTTCCTTACCAGAGAGAATCCATGAAGAAAGAGTTGCAATGTGTCAATAGTTCCAGCAGGTGGCTCATTTCCCACTATATGCTGAGGGGAATTTTCCCAAAAGGGGAATTTTGGATGTTTCACAAAACATTAGCCATTATTTCCCTTTTGCTGATTATTGAAATTGTGGCTGTTTTTGTGATTGGTGTGCTGTCGTAACAAGTTTGATCCTGACAATGGATCATGCTGTCATTCTGTAGTTGACATCCTGCACATATTTGGACTACCAGATTAGGTAGTATGTTTATTGTATTATAGTGTCATTGACTACCAAAGTGTGTTTGAGATATTTTTATCCATCACCATACATCACGACAAAAAGGAGGCACTGTTCAAACCTGCCCATACATCTTTATTTATGGGTCAAGTGTTACTACTCTGTTTAATAACCCTTTGCATTCTGGTGTGGGTGCATATGTACCTGAGGGACTGGAGATGGTCACTATTCTGCCTTTGTTTTGTCTCAGCAGAGGAAGGAAGGCTTTAGTGAGCGAGAGCGTCCCGAAGAAATTCACCTCCATGCAGCCCCTGTAGTTGGACATGAGGGAAAGCTCGGCGTCTCCGAAGTTCACGCACACTCCTGCGTTGTTCACCAAAGCCCACAAGCCTGGTAGAGAGAACAAGACACAAACTACATTACAGCTACTGTTGGTAAGAGTTAAAACTTCTTTGTCATATTAAACTGTCACTGTGCCCTTGCAGTTGTAAATGAGGCAGAAAATATGTGAAGAAATCAGGCCCGCAATGCCGTTTGCAGGAAAATACTGTGACTAAATTGAAAATAACCAATCTGAGGCTGGGGGAGTGTCTGACTATCAATCAAAGGAAGCAGACCCCCTACACAGTTCTCACTCCATCCAGTTCAGCGATAGGGCAAGAGAAAGGAAGAAGGAGGGATCTGGAAGTTCAAATTTTCAACCCGAGTCGGCTCTCCTAAGTCCTACCAACTGCAGTTGTACATTTGTCAACATATTTCAACTTTATCCGACAACATCTTACTATTTTCTAATTTTAGTTATTTTACAGTGCAAACCTGAGGGGTCCAAGAATTTCATTGCTGGTAATGCTATATTATTATGATGATATATATCATCTGTACATGAAACTTTACATTTGAAATATGGCAAATCTGAAGAGTCACCTTGTGAAATAGGGTTATAATAGCCACAGTGCGGCTATCGCTTTCCTCACTGGATGAGTCACAGTGGATCATTTCAGTTCTGAATGGGACCCAAATGCTCTGGATGGACTGAAATAACATCACGCCTGTTCCAGTGCTGAATAGGCAGGAGAACTCTCTGCTGCATGGTTTCATACAGGACGTACACGTTTCAGCTGCGACGGAACAGCTGTTCCGTTTATTGCTTTGGGATGAGCTCCCTGTGTCCTGCACACACACAAGCACACGCATCCCTGCTGTAGTTCATCCTACACGTTGGATCGCACCATTTAAGACCATCTGGAGAGCTGGAGAAATATGCAGCGGAAAGGAAGAAGAAAGAGCTACAGGGGAACCAATGTATGTTATCTGTATTTAATTAGCACTGGCTGTGATTGTGTCAGATGGCTTGTGGTTCGAAGCCTGAGCATGTTGGCTCTGTGATCGGTATCACACTCGCTGTAATCCCCCTGACAGTGTTCCACAGAAGATTTTTCTGGTGGACTGTTACATCATTTACGATTATCTCTTTTCCCGATGCACTCATGAATTTTGCATTAAGACACTGAGGTGCATTATCCCAAGCAGGAGATCTAGGACAGCATTTTTTTTTACTTTCAGGAAAAAATTCAGGAATATTCATTAAGAGTAAGAGAGAGAGAGAGAGAGAGAGAGAGAGAGAGAGAGAGAGAGAGAGAGAGAGAGAGAGAGAGAGAGAGAGAGA
>JBBMFX010000037.1:15028792-15039987 GCA_037832545.1 Rhabdalestes septentrionalis | reverse complement strand
GTGTGTGTGTGTGTGTTTGTGTGTGTGTGTTTGTGTGTGTGTGTGTGTGTGTGTGTGTGTGTGTGTGTGTGTGTGTGAGAGAGAGAGAGAGAGTGTGTGAGAGAATTCTTTTCTAAAGTATTGCAGTGTATGTGTAAAAATAAGAAACACCTCCATATGTTTTGTGAGAGAATAAGTGTGTGAAGAGCAGCTTTTCTATGTGCTGTATTCCAGCAGCTTCCATCCTGTCACACATGCACACACTCTGCGTTTAACATCTCTATTTTAATTGATGCAGTTGTAAAATAATGTAAATATAATAATGTAGTGTTGTGTAGTTAAAACTTTCCAAGGTATAATAAATTATTCATATGTATTCTATTACTTTTTTCTATTACTTATTCTATAACTTTTCTCCAAACAATGTTTTTGTTTGGAATTTTGAATCAAACGTGTCCAATAGTGTATACAGTAGTGACATTAACATTTTACACAGGCACACTCCCAAACATTACAGAAGCAATAACCAGAAAAGAAATGATGCGGTCTCTTAATTTGATCAACGGCTTTAACGGGGGACAAGAGCAGCAAAGTACTCTGCTAACAGAAAATCTGACATGGTATCCTGCATACAGTGTATACTGTATACACTGTAATGCAAAAATAATAAGTCAGTCATTTATTCGCAGTTATAAATGCTTGAAACTCTTTAACGTGAAGAACATGTCCAAAATTCTTGCAGGCTTGTTCTTTCGTAACTATCTGGCAAAAGGAATTACGCAAGATGCACTGCTGGAGTATCTGACATGTCTGTGAGAAAAGGGCCATGTGTGGGCGTGTCGATGACTTCGTTCTTTGGAACTATTTAAGGGCACTCAGCAAATTGTTGTGTGGGGCTGGGCTTCACAACCAGGGTGTCACCATATGTACACATGCACAGCACATTTCAGCACACATTATTTAGCATGTAGAGCATACAGATTTCCATGCATGCAGCCAGCACTGTGACACATCTAAACTCTGCATACTCTTTACTGGAGTAATTAGGAGACGGCTGATTATACTGACAGGTGGCTCCGAGACCCAAGCCTCAGAGTGGACTGTGTGGGCAATATGGCAAAAATATGATACGGTACTTAACACATTTTCAGGACATTTATAGTTAGGCGGTTGCCCATGCAATCAGAAGGTTGTGTGTTCAAAAGCCAACACTGCTAGCGGTACACTGCTCTCAACAGTGGCAGCCCCCTGCTTCCCTTGGTGAATGGGTTAAATGCAGAGAAAGAATTGCACTTTGTTCACGCTTCATTTTACTGTACAACATTGGGTGGAGGTAGCTCAGTGGGTAGGAGACCTGCCTCTCGAACATGAGGTCCTGGGTTCGAATCCTACCTCCAACCCCCTACGTCCAGCTCCCTGAGCAAGACCCTTAACCCCAGTTTGCTCCAGGGAGACTGTCCCCTGTAGTTAGGAATGGAAGTCGCTTTGGATGCTAAGGATGCTAAGGAATGGACGTCGCCTGCTAAATGCCGTAAATTTAATACATTGGCATAGACCAAAAAACAAGTTGTTCCATTTTTTATGTCTACAATATTCTTTTTTTTTCACTCTCTCTTGCTGTCTCTCTCTCTCTCTTGCAGGACGTGAGCTACTCAGGCTCTCTTGGCTACACCAATCCAGAGATGGATGTGGAAGATCCTCCCAACATTAACTCACTGGGCAGACCTGAGTAAGCTGGAACTGTGTTTCTGTTCCTCATCCTTGTTAACTTTGTTCTAAATAGATTTAGCTAGCATTATCATAGAAATACAATATCATATTTTATATTTTTACTATTATCTCCACAACACAAGTTGGATCAGCAGATTCCAAAGCTCTTTATTGCTTACCCCACACTGTATATTTCAATGAAAAGAGAAAAGGTGAGAACTGACAGGGTGCAAAGCCGTGATAGAGCACTTTTATGTAAGTACACAGTTGGTACAGTAACGTATTATTCACAAGGCACCACTGCCCAGTGTCTCAGATTTTACGAGCCCTGTGTCTTTATTCTCACTCCGTGAGTTCAGCTCTCCTGAATCCAGCAGTCTGAGCGAACTTGGCTTAAATCCATCCCACACCCTACTGAACTAGGGCTTGGTGGCCTATTGATTTCTTTTTACAATCACTTACAAAAGTGCATGTAATGTCATTTTATTGTATTGAGATATAATACTGTTGGGTTTCTCAGTCAGGCCCTTTTTGAAATGTGTGGAACCTGAGAGCAGAGACATAAAATCTTTTATTAAGCACTTAAATGATATGATCCACAGACTTTGGAGGGTGATGGTGACTGGAGGTGTGACTGTTGCTTTTGGTTCTGCTGAAAATACATAATTGCTAGGGATATAAAGCTTTTTCTTATTCAAATTCAAATAGGATTTTCCTAGGTATTTTTGCTTCATTCCTTCTTTTGTCCATGTAGAAAGAAAAACACACTGAATGTGGATGTGGCTTCTTTGTTGTTAATCCATGTGTTACCAGGTCTCTCCGTTCATACGCATCATAATTCGACTTTGTGTGTTTAGCTCACAACTTCACTGGTTCTGTTTCCAAGTAGCAAAAGTCTGAAAGCTGCTTTATGTACACGTTCTGTAAGTGAAAGCGAACGTCTTAGCAGCGACAAAACAGGCCTTCATCCTGCTGTCATGGTGACCATGTTCTTTATGAAAACAGAAAGCACAAAATCAGATTCTTTTCCCATGACTTTAATGACATACAGCAAATAAAAAAATTAAAAGAAGAAAAACATGTTTAGAGCCACTTCCAGTGACCTCAACTGTAGTAGTCAATAAATGTAAAAGGTCAAAACAATTGAACCACTGTACTGAGTTCTTTTTTTTTTCCAATGTACTGTTTAGCATGTTTACATGTTGCTGGGCTGTTGTTTGTTTATTTATATTGTTTATATTATTTAATTATATAACTACCGATGGCTACATCTGACCCTAATACATGTTGCTGTGGTTGTTGTTTTTGTTGTTGTTGTTATTGCTGTTGCTATATTCAACTGTGTACTAGAAAGAAATCTTTTCAAACCCATAGTGACTGTATGGAAAGACTGAAGACGTTATCGTTCCCCTTATCATTCTGTGGCTATCACTGATCAGATGAGGTCACCTAGAAACTGCACAGACCAGTATAGTGTTACTTGTAAAGAAATCTGTTGGTGTGTGTGTGTGTGTGTGTGTGTGTGTGTGAGTGTTTGTAGGCTTCTTGTTGTATCATTGCCACAGTTCTTCTTTCCATACAGTTGTTTGCACTGCAGTTTGCTAAAGGTCTAGGCATTTCTTGATTGTTGTGGTGAGGTAGTTGTACAATTTAACAAAGAAAATTAAGGAAAATATCTGAAAAGTATCTGTAAGATATATTCTTTGTTCTTGTTTTATTTTTATCTTTATAAATGATGTGCTAGAAAGGACTTGGTTAAATTGCATTTACAGGGACATCTGAGTTGTTTTTGCAGATTTGTGTAAAGTTAAAGTTAAACATAAATTAGAAGTATTCCTAAAAAAAGGAAACTAGAGTATGTATCTGAACAGTATCAGTTAGATTTATGGCCAGTTCTTGTCTTTGCTTTTAATCTTTGTAGATGATGTGGTAGTAAGGAACTGGTAAAATTTCAGTTACCAGGAGTTTTTCATCTTGATTTGTGTAATGTTGGAGCAAAATTAATTAATGCGAATTGAAAAAATAATAAAGTAAGGAAAGTTCTGTGCAACATCGGTAATATATAAGACTGAAAGGGGAGGTGAAAGTTTTGACTGGAGTGTCCATGGGCCTGGTCTTGGGTCACAGGAATGAGTTAAAGGGAATTTTCAAAATCCCCTACAAATGCTGATTTTGCATTTTTATGATCATTTTTGCATGTTTCTTTGTGCTCTCTGTGCAGGCTGTTTGGCAATGGCAGAGTCAGAAGCTCATCTGAGAGAATGGTTGAAGAGGAGCTGCTCTCGCCCATCTCCACAGAACAGAAACCAGCACCTCGTCCAGTCAAAAACATACAGGTTCACCATCCCTGAATACACCAGACACACCAAGCTGAACAAATACTGTGTTTTCGAATGGCCAGAGTCCGAGGCCTTGCCATTCATGCTGAAATACATCCAATTATTTCACTGAATTCCACTGAATAAATATAAGTAGCATTATCAAAGTCACCCTTAAATATACTAATATAAAGGGTTTGTAGTAATTTGTCTGGCAGAACAGATACACTTTAGTTCATCAGTATGGGCAGTAGTGTCCTAAAAGTGATTAATCAAGGCACTTCTCTGGTACTTGACTTGCTATCAAGACTTCAACCCACTAAAAACCAGTGCATCTGAAGTGGTTATGTGACAGTCTTGGCAATATGGATTGTATTCAGGGTGGTAATGTCACAATTTATTCATCCAACACCACATTATACCATCCATCTTTAAAAGTGCTCCCAAAAATGGAATTTCCTAGGCTTTTCCACTCTTTCAGCTTCTGTGACCATGTGTAAAGTGATGAAGCTTGTTTATGTAGGGGAGAGACATAAATTTATGTTGGTTTCTAAATAAACCATGGGCTATACTCCAAGAGCGCCTGCGTAAAGTGAAAAACTGTTGTGATATGGTTAAAAAAAAAGACTATTTTTATAGTGCATGCAGAGCCTGAATACTCTTTACACTTTATCTTCATTTTAAACTCAGCTTAATGCATTGCCCTTAAATGTAAAGGTAAACACACATTCTTACTGTACAGTTTACACTGAGCCGCTGTACTGTAATACATGCATGTGCATTTTCTTAGTTATGCGCTGTTGTTTTCTTTGGTATAAGCAGGTAAATACAGAAATAAAGCTTCCAAATACTACATAGAGAAAGAAACTCAATCAAATGAATATTCCTTAAACTAATGAGCATGCAGGAACTTTCATTTCATTAAAAATTAGCCCTCTAAAATGTTCATGTCATTAGAATTGGTAAAATGCACATTCAAATATGAGCAATTTCATGTTTAAACCATCCTCAAGTTATTTGTCTATGTATTTTATTCAAAATAGAAGAAAAAGAAGAAAGTGCGTAAAATTCCTGCAGAAAAAGACAGAGCCACTGAGACGAGCACCAGCCGAGCCATCGCACACCACTCTGCCGAGCAGGGTAAGTCACACAAAAAGCACCAAATAAGATTTATTGATAGGCCACAGTGTTTACTCTTAAAAGGCCTTAATCTTTGTTTATATGGCATAAAGTCTACCTGCCTTAGTGATAGCCAAGAGACGCCTTTTGTTTTAACTCTAATTGCTTACCCATCATAATCATCATTGGAGCTCAGACTGTGATGGTGTTTCACTTCTTGCAGTCGTATTTATAGACAGATTTTTTAATTTGTTTTCTTGGGAAATGCAGACCAGGCTTATAGAACCACCTTTTTCTTTTTCATAGAACCACCACTTTCTCATTTGTCATGTTGAGCCTCAGAGCATAATAATATGGAATTGTAATAAGTGTAAGCAGGCCAAGCATTGTTCAGCGTTTTATTTGCTTTAGTTTGATGCATTCCAAAATGATAGCTTTGTAGGCAGATAATGTTTCATCTCCACCTTCTGCATATCCAGTGTGTAAGCCATTGTGCTGTGTTAGTAGTTGTCTCATGCTCCTTGATTTATGGTGTTTGAACACGAAGATATGCTGTTTGCATAGCTATGATCGTGGAGTTGTTTGGGAGCCTTCCACACTGTTGTTGCTAGACACATAATTGTTTTATAGGTGTGCGTGTGTTCAGCGCTGCACACCTTAGAGCTAGATTTCTCCGTCATGATCCTTCCCGTTCTAATAGTAATAACCATTCTGTGATTTCTATTGTGTGAATTTGTTCTATTTCGTTATTAGTGTATTAACTAAAAAAGGAATACTTTGGGAAAATTTAATTTACACAATTTTTTCTTTTCATCAAAAATGCACTTGATTAGCTGATCCATGTCTGGTGTTTGAAATCTGTTTCTATTGTTTTGCACTGGAGGTATGCGGCTAGAAAACACTTGATACATTTTACTGAAATCATATGGCAGTACAGACAAATTTCAGATGACTGCCACCACTGTTTTTGTCTATGTGACAAATGTTCATCCAGTTTTATTGGTAAAAGTAAAATGTAGGGTTGAATACACTGAGATTTCTTTGGGTTTAGAATCACAATCATGATCTTTACTTAGGATTGTTCAACAAACCAGCTTTGTAGAGAACACTCTGTACATTTACTAAGTTCCCACATAGTAAAACTTGCGAGGGGGGATATTATCCGCTCTGAGATCAGTATAAACAACTATGAATAAAAAAAAAAAACATCTTCATCTAAAGCAAGAACTGTGTGTGTGTGCGCGCGTGTGTGTGTTTAAAGTGCTTGAGGGCAGGGCTGTTTCAGCAGCCAATTTCCCAGCACCCGGATGGTGGCATGTGTGCGAAACTTTGAATGTTTGTTTAATACTTCATTGATATTAAAGCCAATATATTGGCATTAGGAATTCAGCTAAACTTTTGCACGCTCTGAGTCACTGAAAATCAAGTATCAACATCACCAGTGAATGCAAGTAAAATGCCGTGGGAGTACTTTGTGGATGCCTTGACGGGCATAAAAATTTAAATGCGGACACAGTCACCCCTCCACTGCTGCTTGCTCATTCATTCTCTGTCATTGAAAAAGGGCTGTAAATAAATACGTACATACATACATTTCACACATTTTTTGCTACTCTTAAACAGTGTCAGAAAATGCACAAGCAAGCCTATTTGGAGGGAAGTATGAGGTTTGGTGTGTGGAAATTATGCTATTTGGTTCAGTGTTAAAGACCATTATTTATTACCTTGTAGCTCCTGTGCAAAACAAACCATACACATGTTTTTTTCCCGATGCATTGCATTTGTTTTTAGTGAAAAAATTGTGTAAATTTGATTGTTCTCTGTTAATAAAGTGTCTGAGTATTACACATATCTGTACTGTAGTTTGTGCATGTGTTATTGTGTATGTGTGTAGTGACCTGTCTACCTTGTGCCCTTGTGTATCCTGTGCAATAGACACCTCTGTAGCTGCCGCCACTCTGTCCTCATCCTTAAGCCAGCGTCTCCCGTTCCCAGCCTTCCCTCTGCGGGTGACCCTGCCCCCCCTGGCTCCCGTACAGGCTGCTGGCCCCCCAGCTGAGTACCATTCTGATTCCGCAGAGTCTCTGGAGGAGATTCCTGTA
Organism: Rhabdalestes septentrionalis; assembly: GCA_037832545.1. Classification (NCBI taxonomy): domain Eukaryota; kingdom Metazoa; phylum Chordata; class Actinopteri; order Characiformes; family Alestidae; genus Rhabdalestes; species Rhabdalestes septentrionalis. Next base: position 15,032,759 of record JBBMFX010000037.1, on the reverse strand, counting down.
GCCCTGGCACGGCTAGGCACCGCCACACTGGCGGGGGCGCCAACACCCATCTCAGTTGCTACTGCTGGCCATTCCTCCACTATCCAGCATGTTTTGCCTTCTCCTGCAGCCACCCAGCCCCTGCCCTCCCCCAAACCCAGGACCAAGAGGAAGGCCGCGGCTTGGAAGGCTGCAGAGCAGCGGTTTGAGATGGCCTCCCAGAACCCCTCTGTGTTCGTTAGTCGAGGGAGCGGAGAGGCAGGCATATTCCTAGATGCCGCGAGACCGGAGGCTGATGGAACGAGTACTATGGGGAAACGCAAGCATACAAGCAAAAAGAAAAGTGTTGAGACCAGGCCAAGCTCCAGAGTGAGCACCCCACTGGCGTAAGAACACTAACCCCAAACCATGCCTCTCCTGGTGAGGGGACTTTTGCAGGCTTATCTCTGAATGCTCTGGAAGCTTACAAACTGACCAACTGCTTCTGGAAAAACACTACAGTCTTAGATGTAGCACTGGCGGCCTCAGCCAACCTATGCAAACACCACTGAATGTAGGCATTGGGGCGGTAGTGCAGTCAGTTGGATTTGCATCTTTTGAAAATCTTGCATTTCACATATAAAGTTCACATATTTGGTTCATTTCTATAAATTTTACTCTAACTTTTCAGTAGCACTGCACAGTTATTTTTTAAGATTTTTATTTATCACAGCTCTTTTTTTTATCAAATATTTATTCATATTGAATGCCAAAGCTCATATATATTGTGTACAGTCTTTACCCGACAGAAACGTCTGTTGGCTTTGAAAGTAAGTCCAGTGTTTATTTTCATCCTCACATACATGTGCATCACTACCAGCAGCTTAAAGAAAGTTTCAGTTGAATTAAGGTTGGCTTTATAGATGCATCTCATCATGTTATCTTGTTAAATGTCAACCCATTTAAACGTAACTTTAATAAAAATATCACTTATTGCTTTAGAAGTGGGTTCCATATGCTCTTGCACGTGAACTCTCTAAGCATGTCTACTCTTCAGGTTTGCATATGGGATATACTACAGGCCTCAAAATCCACACAGTATTTGCTTTTTGGAACTGCCAGGGCACTACATCTTTTTATAGAAGTTTAAAAAAATAACATAAGGAAAACGGCTTTAAATATCAGACCAGAAAATAGGAATTTGGTGTCCAGACGGCTGCTTGTTTTGTGTTGTCTGAAAGAATGTTGTTGCCGAATACACTTTCTTGTACAGCACTGTGATATGTTGAACCTTTTAAGCCACTTAATGTTTTTTCTACTTGTCACACCTTCAATAAAACCTGGAGCTTATCGTAGCCTTGCACGCTCAGCACCCAGCCTGTTTTCTGCACTGCACGTTGATAGATGGATGAATCAGCAGCTTAGGAGCTTCTCGCAGTTGACAGGCAGTTCTGAATTCACACACGTGGACAGCAAAAGGTAAAATAAGCAAGGATGAAAAAGGAACGATGACTTTTAACACTTCCTCAAGCATCATACCACAGCCATGGCAACGTGACACTAACACAAATAAGCCTCTCCAGAAAGGTGGAGGCGTGGTGGCAGTTAAATCGAAGACACACCAGTGTCGGTGATAATTCCTGCTGCACACGCCTTGGCTGAGGAGCCCAGATGGCTTTAGCAGGAACGTGTTGCGACTTTTTCGTTCTCTGTAATAAGGTAATGATCCAAAACTAAAGAGGAAATCAGCTTTCAGCCCACCATCATGGGTTCATGCACAATCAGGCTTGTATGCTTACCTGCTGAATGCCTTTCAGTATATTTTGGAAGCTGTATTTACACAGGCTAGCAACATGAAATCCCTCGCTTAAATAGCTGAATCAAAATAGGAACTGAAAGGTGTCATGTTTTCAAAAAAATAGCTCTAAATATTTTTCCTTCTGAAGGACAAACGCAGCCTTTAGTCTCTTCTACCAATAGCAAAAGATTCATAGAAATCAGCAACCAGATGCAGCTCCCATATTGTCCTACCTTGATTTGAAATAAAACAACTACACTTTTACGTACACATTCAGTAAAATCTGTCCAGCTATTTTGATACATGCTCTCCCAATTCACTGGACCACAATAACTTTACAAATGTCCGCTTTGTAGTTTTTTACCATCTGTGTGTTGCACTGTCATTTAATGCAAATATTGTAGTGCTTATTCCATATTTTGCATGCGCATATGAAATCTGTTTCTGTTGTCTCTTAATATTAGAACCAAGTGTCAGTCCCAGTGAATCAGGACATTATGGTGGTGTATTGCTGCCAACAAAATGATCTCTTTTGCATGAGTTTGAGGTTTCATGTTGTAGTTATGAGTCATTATGAGAACGAATGGCATTTACCCAGCATATTGTCATAATAGAGAGAATACCTTGTGACAACGAGGAAGCATCTTATGTTGTAATATATGTTGTCATAGTTGGGAGAACATTCTCTGTGAAATGGTATGTTGTAAAACTCTTCATAATGAAACACTCACATAACATGTCATTTTGATGGCACAACGTCTTGCAAGAAGATATTTTCTCATAATTAACGGATATTCAGTCTTAATGACAATTGTCCTTTTCAAGACATTCTTGTAAAACCAGACACTTTCTCATTAGCTGTTTATTTTATAATTACAAAAAAATCTTGAATGCTTTGTTTACATTTTTTTAGCAATGCCATTCTGTTCTATGACGATCCTGAAGACATATTTAATGAATAATTAAGAAGCAACACATCACTACTGAGGTTACCACTATAAAATAAAATATGCAGGACTTGATGACAGAGGGATACTGAAGGAAAAATGTTGAATAGTTCATGAGAACAACCAGTAGAAAAATTATGGACTGTTCTGTAAGACAAGAAAGGTAGAAAACTAAGGGTTTGCTAAAAATTGTATGTTAATGGATGGGGTTAACCTGTATAAAAGAGATTTCAGTTCACTGAAACACACTCAAAAGCATCTACAGAGTTTTTAGGGCAAAGGCTGGAACTGAACATGGCTGCAGTACAGGCCTGACAGAGCAGCACCAGATGATCACCTAGATACCCTGTTTATTTGTTTGTTGGTGCCTAAACAAAGTCGTTGTAAGAGTCCCAGCATTTATCAGTGTATCTGGATGAGGTCTAATGTCCTCCACACTCCAGGAATGGAGTTCTGTATCATCTTTTTAGCCAGGGACCCATTCAAAAGGTCAGCCAGCTTAAACCTCATCCAGGTCTATATTATTGCACAGACCTTGTCTAACTTATGACTGCTTTGTGAATGCCCACCCTGGTGTTCTCTACAATGGCTGCCTGTAGTGTTGCTGTCTTGCTCCATCAAGTCATAAAACCTAATACAGAGTCACACTCAAAATCCTGCTCCATCTGAAAGAAGATCTCAGTGAAGGTCTCAGTGTGGTTTGAGAGTCAAGAGAGACCAGGTTGAGTGAGTATTTTTTTACATCATCAAGTGGAATTTTTTTTTAGCAATTTTAGCCTACCTGCTGCAGTTCTGAAGGTAAGAAGCAACATTTGACACTAGAAATGTCTTCGGTGAGTAAATCTGGGGTAAGTACTTCTTGGACAGCATCTGTTTTGGAAACGTGTACATGGGGTGCTATTTAAGCTTGAGCATGAGTTTGAATATTCCTCTGTTGATAATATCAGTCGGCAACTGGCGCTGAACCGATGGATCATGTTCCCAGGCCTAACTGTAAAATTAGTTATAGACACTTCTGCTCATAAAGTGAGCACTGGATTCAGACTCTCATGTCAAAGTCCAACCTCTGTCTCCAAAATCAATCTCTCCATTTCTCCAAAGGGCCATAATTTTTTAAATAATTAAATACAGAGCTGTTTTAGTACTTAATGTGGGTTTAGGCTATGTTTCACTTGTGTGCTCTGTCTCTCAATGTCTCTCTCTCTCTCTCTCTCTCTCTCTCTCTCTCTCTCTCTCTCTCTCTCTCTCTCTCTCTCTCTCTCTC
>JBBMFX010000037.1:14982054-14993093 GCA_037832545.1 Rhabdalestes septentrionalis | reverse complement strand
CTCTCTCTCTCTCTCCCTCTCTCTCTCTCTATCTTTCTCTTGCTTTCTCTCTCTCTCTCTCTCTCACTCTCTCTCTCAGATTAAAGCGATGGGAAGTTCTAGCAGCCTGTAGATTTATCTGTGGGTAAATGACATCGAATCAGGCGTTACGCTGACGTTCCATTCATTAGAAGCCCTAATCACATGGAATAATTAAACAGATAATAATGGCGCTCAGCAATCTCTGCCCAAAAAAAAAAAAAAAGTGGGGCTTATCTTTTGAAAGCAGGAAGCATTTTAATGAAATTATGCATTCGTTTTTAAATCAAACTAGGATCATAGCTTACAAAAATACTTCATCAGTGTTAGGATGCACCCACCTGCTATTTGTTATTGTAGCACAAAATTTGAAAACAAGCCCCAGGCGTTCAGTCCCTGTGCCTGAGTGATTCCCACAGCAAACTCGCTGATTAATACCCCGGTTGAGTGCCATGTCATTCACTCAGCACACAGTTAATAGAAACACGCACACACACACACACACACACACACACACACACTCACTATTGACTGGGATTTGTCAGAATATATGTATTTGGCTTTTTATTTAAAATATAGTGAATGTAGCATGAACTGAACAAATCTGCAATAATGTGCTGTCAACAGTCACACTCTGTACAGCACTGCCCTACATCTGAAAACCAAACATATTCACATGCCCCAAATTCCACCCAGGATTTAAATATTTTCTCTGACTGTGGCTCAGGGCATGTCTGTTAGAGCTCAATACAATATACATACACAAACCTAGGGACGAAGCATGACCACAGACCCGCTCTTGGCAAAACAATCTCAAACGAACAAAAACAATCATTTGGAATTTGGCAATTTAGACAAATTACAAATGACAGCACAATGGTTTTATATGTATGTATATATATATATTTATTAGGGGTGTGCAGAGCGGCCGCTATTTGTATCTGTATTTGTTTTTGTTAAAAGGGAAAATTATTCGTATTCATATTTGTATACAAAGTTTTAAGTATTTGTCCGAATACGGTATTCGTAAAAAACACTTTATTTGTGCCAATCCGAATACCGTATTTGTATTTGTCTCCACACCATATATATATATTATATTTAGGGAACTAAAATGGTTCTTATATTTCAAAGAACCATTTGGGGTCCTTTGGTTCAAGAGTAAAGTACCGGTAGTTATTTTATGGCATTGCTCCAAAAATCCTTATTTGGTTCTATCATTTTTAAGTGTATAGTTTCGTAAAACAAAGTCACATCCAGTTGAAAGTGAAAATAGACCGATTCAGGACAAATGAAGGAATGTGTTTCTTCCCATTATGAATAAATGTGGCTCAAAGCCAGTAAGTTTGCTTTGTACAAAATCAATTGCTGTTCTTCAGTGCAGTTAGCTTAAACTGTCGAACCCTGACCCAGTGTTCTTTTTGTATGGGTGGTCTTCTTTAAAATGTCATGCAACCACAACTTTTGAGAAATGTAGTATGAAGAAATAAATATTCACCGTCATATTTGTGGCAAGACGCAAGCATGAGGAATGAAACTGTCTTTCTAACTAGAACTCCTAGTCACTAAGTAGAATGTCATTTTATGATTATGAGTTTGATACAGTGTCAAACTTATCTTCCCTTCCTTTGTCAATGCTGGATTTCAAGCCTTAATTCTGTTATAGACCTACACTCATATGTGTAAGATTAGGTTATTCACCATCTGCACTATTTCTTAGCTTTTCATCTGAATAAATCAGTTGGAATAAGGAGCACTGAAAATTTTAATCTGCCAAAAACTTAGACTGCACATCGTCCAAGCAGCATCCTGCTCTTTCAGCAACAGAACACAGTTGAATCCCTTTTGGACAGACCTCGCTTTAAAATGAAATCGTTTCTCAGACCCTGTCAGCAGGTATTGATATTAGCTAGATGACAACCATGGCTTGATATATCAAAACAAGTATCCTAGGCAGTTCTCAAACCACACCCTCGCTGCTGTGCTTCCAGACCCCATCGCTGTTGTGGCCTGTCATGGAGAGTAAAGGGGCACTGGTGCACCTGACGGCTGGAATGTTGTAATTTACTGATGTTTTTATGGACCTACGGTATTGTCCTATTATTTCACCACCTCCCAGCAGTCTTCTGGCCCCAGATGTTCTATCACAGGCCATACATCTGTGGAGATTAATGATTTTCTTCTTTCTTTGATATCACTGACTGCTTGTTTACACAGTGCTTAACTCACAATGGTACTAAGTTGCAATTTTCTGTACAAGCATATGTGTTTATTTGTCCTGTCATGGGCTCTATGATGTTTATGAGGTTTGTAACTAGGTAAGCATCTTTTTTTGGATTTATCAGCACAGCTCCAGGTGAAACTTCTGAGCTGGTGTGCCCGAGTAGACAGTGCAACTAAGGATTTATTTTTGTGCTGGAGGACTTTTTTTTTTTTTTCTTTAGAATTTTTTATTTATTTTTTGAAACAGTATTGCTAGTGTTGTTGCAGCCAAACACTGTGTAGGCTTGAGTGTGAATTTTTCTTTGCATCCAATTTAATGTATCTTTCTATCTATCAATTAAGTACTAACTATTGTTACGTTCTCAAGTTCGCAATGCTTCTCATTGTAACGCCCACAACATGGCCACTGTCTGAAATACAGAAGTTTCATAGCTTCCCAAGGACCCTTGATAAAATGCCTATTTTTATGTGGCATTTGAATGTCATCAGGCATGATGAATGAGAGAAATGATCTATTTATCTGTCTGTCTGTCTCTCCGTCTGTCCATCTCTTAGCCTGTCTGCCTAGCTATTTATCAATTAAACACAAGAGTCTAGATTAATTCATTTTCTTTACATTGATGTGTATAAATGATCTGAGTCACGAAATGCCCTATAAATCAGCTCTCTCCATCTGATGCTTCTCTGATTCTCTCTCTCTGTGTCTTTCCCGCTTGCTTCCCCTCATTCTCCCTCTCTTTTTTTCTCTCCCTCTCTCTTTTTCTCTCTCTCTGCCTCTCCCTCTCTCTCTTTCTCTCTCTCTCTCTCTCTCCCTCTCTCCCTCTCTCTCTCCCTCTCTCTCTCTCTCTCTCTCTCTCTCTCTCTCTCCCCCCATCTTGCTCTGTCCCTCTATAGGCCTGTAGTTGCTGAGATATAATCTATGAGTCCTTCAGCACCAAGCTGGATGTCCAGTTCCCCTTCTCCCTCTGTTTATTTCCCTTTAATGTTGACTGTTTTGTCACGGATGTTGATGCGCTTTTACATGTGGGAAATATCCCTGTTGCTGCCATCGCTGCCTTCACTTTGGCCAGATTATGTAAGCTTACCAGCACATCTGATAGCATAAGGGTCTGCAATGGCTCATTGATTTAAACCAGCATAGGAAGTATCTTTCAATTACACAAATATTTTGGTTTGATTATAGTTCTCTGAGGAAAGTAGTATTCTTTAGAACGGAATGAGACTGGGTGGCGGTTTAATGAACATCTCTTGCATTTCTCAAAGTTAATATAATTAGTGAAAAGAGAGTATCAGAGCCAATATCAGCATGATAAATCATGTTTTAAATATGACTTTTCAGTGTATATGCTGAGCTAAGAACTATTACAGTTATCTGTATAAGTGCTGTGAATAAGAGAACATGACTATGAACGCATATGACTATGGCCCATGTACGCACATTCCCTGCTCTCCCTGGCGTCTCAAACTGCGGGGAAGTTTCTAATATCAATCTATCTTATGAAAAATATTTGAACTGTAGCTGCGTGACCCCAAAGGTCATTACTGACATACTGTTTCTTTGAAGTCCACTATGAAAGTACAAAATGTTTTGTATATATTTGGAATACACCTACTTTAACCCTGAACTGTTTATTTTTATTGGCCGTGTAAGGTGTTTGAATAAAACATCAAATGTCTCCAACTGAAAAGGGGAAAAAAGAGAAAGTGTGGCCTTCAGGCTCTGTCAGTCTTTGTTTGAAGCATGGTAAGATAAACACAATTAAGATGGTAAGTGCCCTGTGCCTGTCATTTGTTCAAATAAAGCAGATCCTGAGGAGTCGGCCAGTGTCACAGCATACTTTATACATTTTGTGACCTCTGATGAATACAGAGACAGTAACCCGGGGAGATTTTGGGTTCTTGTTGTGACTTCACCAGTGATGCGATTGTCTTTGTTGATATTGGAAAGCGCTTAGCGAAACACATAAATGGATATTTCATAAACACTCATGACATGACGAACTCTTGCCTGCCTCTGTTCGTCAGGCCTTTGGCACTCTCTTGCGAAAGAAGACACACATCAAGCCCGGAGATAAACTTTTGTGTTTGTCGAGGAAGAAATTGTTTATTGGCTATTTCCTTTTCATGACTCAAGTGATGCTATACGATAAAGAAAAAATGCCATAGAACTGCGCCATGGCACGAATTACAATAACAAATCATCTAAAAACTACAAATGATGACCTGCACACACCTATAGTAGCACCTCAGAGAAGTTATTTGTGGCTATTATAAAACCTTTGGAGTGACAGGGTCACCATAGCAGTGGTGGCATCTCTTTGAACCAAACAGCACATCAATACGCCTTCACAGCAGACAAAACAAGATGCAGAAGTGCAAACACAAAACATCTGCACAGGAAACATGCGTGCCTGGTACCGTTAAACAAACCTCCATGGTTCTGTGATGTACTGGAATAACTACAGTCCAGCAGAAACCAGCATGGAGTGTTTTCCATGACACTGTTCTTGAGTGGGTGAGTGTATACTAAACTCTTACACTAATTCTCGTGCAAGGGTTACTTCCTTTGAAAGTGAGGTGAAAATAACATTTTAAGACAACTGTGTAAAAAGTCATTGTAAGCATTACACATGTAAATCTTCTTATAAAAACACCTTGTTGCTGGCTGTGAAAAATGTCTGCTGTATTTCATCTTAGAGGTCCAGAAGTATTACTGTCTTTTTTTAGTTAGTATCTTAAAAGGCTCTTTAATCAATGTTATAGTTCTGTAAAAAACACTGTTGTAAATGATATTCCAGTATGAAGACAAACTTAATTGACTTGATGGATCAGTTATTTAATGGTTATTTAAGGGTTTTTCTATGAAGCTTCACACCTTTTAAAAAGGTTCCTCACACTCAAGTTTCATTTACAATAATGTTTTAAGAACCATATTTCGAAGCGTTAGCCACAAATTAAAAAAAAAAATCATTCATTTTGACCATGTTAGAATTATTAGTTAATCGACCTACATTACAATTACATATTTATTGTAGTTGTTCTAAAAATAATTAGTATTTCATCTATATTCTAGTTCAATTGGTCTGAACCTTCTTCAGTTTGTCTCAGTATAAAAATTAATAGATTAATAAATTAAAAGTAATACAGTTCACAATTAATTTCACAAAGCAAGACAACTTTCAGGTAAGGTAAATGAATATATCCTTTTTGAATGACAAACAAATGCTATTTGTTGATTGTTTATAAGCTGCTGTTGACAGAATTATTTGTTTCCATGATCCATGAGTGATTCATATTTCATATTAATTAATAAGATTAATAAGATTAACTGGTAGACCTTCATGTGATGATGTCTGAAGATTTTGAATTGTGATTTTTGGACTTAATGTATTAAAGTGATTTACGCACCAACATTCTCAGACAAATTATGGTAAAATCTCAAAAGTCTCGGAGAACAGAAGACACCATGGATTTGCCCTTTTCCCAGCATCTGATTACACTGTATCATATTTCACCATTTGACTCTACGGACAGTGGAGTGAAACTGTAAAACAGTATAGTTCAAAGAAGGGTTAGTAAGATTTAAGATATTTTCTTGGAAGTGATCTCACTGTCCTTTTCAAAGTCAATGAAAACATTACACACTGGGAAGTGGATGACCCTCCCCAATGTAGGCTTTTTTTGTGTTAGGCAAACTTATGCCATTGTTGTTTTCATGTGCAAATCATTGACATCTCAGTGAAGCAAGAATGTGTAGATGGCCCAAAAAACTATTCTTCATCCCCAGAAGGCCTATTTGTGAAGAGGCACTCAGTGCTTTCATGTGGACCTGTTGCTCACTATAAAGAATCACCCCCTTCCAAATATGTTGCTTTGTTGCTTTGCAGCCTGAAATGAGGGCACCCAAAAAACAAAAAAACAAACAAACAAAAAATTTAGATGTTCATAAATATAAAATGTATATATCCAGTGGTATTCTATTTAAAGATATGATAACAGTTCAAATTGATTACCCCCTACACCGCCTTAAAATTGTTCTCCTTTTTCTGTCTTCATCCAAGCATCACTAACATAAGATTGGAGACATGGTAAATGTTAGTGTTATCTGGTGAAAATAAAGGGATGAAAGCTATTGTTAGCTATTCAGGTGCTTTTGCAAAGCCCCGAGACACATGGCTGGCGCTTTAGGAGTATAGGTTCTACAAATAGACCAAAAGTGCGTTATCTGCAAAGGGATAATGTGGCTTCTGGTTTTCATTCCAAACATAAGGGAACACCTGATTCCACTTTTTTAATCAGTGGGTCTTCAAACAGTTGAACATGTGAGCTCTGGCTTTGTTAGATGGAAAACTTGAGACCACACTAGCCCTTTGTGGATAAGACTGAACGCCCCTAAATTAAACCTTTGAAGCAAGTTAAGAATCATTGGAAACTTTAATTGACTGATCAAAAATATATAAATAAAAAAACAGTTCGCAGCAGGAGCTGTAAATGGCATGGAAAACAAAATAATTGTATGTGTAATATTCACCACATACAGTATCTGTGTGCTATAAAACAATGAAAACAATACATGGATTTATCAGTTTTTCCATTATCTGCATGTCGTAGCCTTAACCATTGTCACAGAGGGTGCTGGAGCCTATACCCATGGTCTTACGGCGAAATGGATTTATGAAAACTCAAAATTTGCAGGTTTGTTTTAATACACTGCACTTACTACCTGCCTAAGAAATGATTAGCTAAAAGCTAAAAGTTGATTAGCTAAAAGTCTAACCACACGATGCAACATCAAATTTCTGCCTTAAATTTGTATTAATAAAAACAAATTCATGCAAATTAACTAGCTATTGCTACATTTTTGCTAACAACAGAAAAGTAAAAAAAGTATTGTTAAGTCATCAGTAACAATAATAATGCCATGATGCCATAATGAAAATGCCTTGTCTGATTGAGTGCAGTAACAAAATGAAACAATTCTACCTTTGAAGAATAATGACTTCATTTTAAGCCACTTAAGGACAATCTACATTTTTTCATTGCATAAGTCTGCGCCTAAAACTGGTACTGTGTAATCCAGGTCCACTTGATGAAATTAATAATCTCCTGACTACAGTGATTAAGATGCATTTCACATGCAAGCGGTTTAGGAAATAGCTACAATTGCATTTTCTATCAGAGTTTATCATACTTACCCAGGAAGAGCTAGCTCAGTGTTAAGGGGACGGTTTTATTAAGTTATTAGGTACAACCTAATTTATTTGAAAAAATGTATAATGTTCATTCTGATGCTATGAAAAGTCAGTTGTTCATCTACAGTATCCTGCAGAAAGCTATGTTGGAAAATATATAATATTTTACTGTAAATTGTGGTGGAGTGAAAGTAAAAAGAGTAAGATACATTTCTAAAATTATTTTTCTACAATATACTACAGCTTTCGTGTGTATTCATCTGTAAATGTATTTCTTAATTGTGTAGCCTGGCCTTTTTTTACTTACTACCCTGTGTATTGCATATCTCTTTGTTCATGTTTAAATTTTTCCCCCATTCTTTAACATTTGGTTTTATTTTTAGCCCTATTCTAGGATATGTGCAGTTTCAGTGTGTGTGTTAAAGTAAGTAAGTAAGTAGATGGTTCAATTTGCTCAAACAAACAACTTCAAGCTCCATTGCCTCCAGGCTGCTATTTATGGTCTAGAATTTCCACCAGAGGGAATAGCAGACCAGTACAGTGCAGAATGATATAACCACTGGACTCACTTTGGCCTCTGTACATGACAGTCCTCTGGCCTTCAGCATCTGTGCCAGAGTTTGCCTGATTACAAATGTGCCTCCATGCAATTCCCTTTCATTAGAAAGGCATGGAAGCTTTGATTGAGTATGAGCACTCTTAGCCCTGCGGCTTAGAAGACCAGCTCTTAAAAAGTTTCTTTGAGTACTCTTTGAGACAGTGAAAGATTTAACATAAATATCTTAACTATGTTGTTCCGTTTATTTGAAATGTTTTATACTAAATTACCCAGCACAGACTGATCATTAACCAAGGTTTAAAAATTATTGTCTAAATCCCCCCTCAAAGCATGGACTCCACAAGGTCCTTTAGGTTCTGTGAGTTGCATGTTGAGCCCTCCCTGAAACAACTTAGATTGTCAAGCATGTCCCACAGATTTGTGATCTGATTTAGATCTGGTGAATTTGAACTCTTTATTATGTTTCCCAAATAATTACTAATAACAACTAATAACAATTTTTGCCATGTGCCAATGGCATATTAACCTGCCGAAAGGGTCTCTGCTATCTTTGAATACCCTGCAACTCAACAGGTCTTCCTCCTATAGTCCATTGTTATGCCATGTCTTCCCCCAGGTAAGTGACAGACCCACATGGCCATTCACATGATCAAAAAGATAACTTTTAGATCAGACCAGGCTGCCTTCTTCAGTTGCTCAATGGTCCAGTTCTGATACTAATGTGCCTAATGTAGGCACTTTCAGCATTGGACATGGGTCAGCATGGGCTTCACAGCCATTTACTCAGCAAATGTGTTCAGATCCCTTCCTATCACAGCCAGCATGGACTTTTTCAGCGTTTTGTACCAAAATAGCTCTTCTTTGACATTGGACAAAATGGGCAGGCCGTTACATCTTACATACATCAGTGAACCTGGCAACCCATTATCCTGTTCCTAATGTGCCTTTCTTCATTTCTTCATCGGAATTAATCACTGCTTACTATGAACACTCCACTGCATCTGAAGCTCAGATCTTTATGCTTGCAAAAGGGACATATATTTTTAGAATCTAAAACAAGTATTCTATCCACACATCCATTATATTTTCTAAGACACCTCTTCCAAAAAAGATTATTTGAAGCAATTCATAGAACAACAAAACTTGTTTCTCTAGGAAAATGTGCAAAGGATGATACATACTTATCATCTTTTTCTGAATTGTATTTCCTAGTTTTTGTCCTTCAAAAAGAATGTGAAGAATCCCTTTTACAGTTTCTTAAGTTTGAAGAGTGTCGACATTGAAAGGTTATAGAACAAGTCCTTTTTTTAAGATTCGTCAAACGTCCAGTGCAAGAACTATTTAAGAATCTTTATTTTTAAGCACCTGCAGATTAGAATCTGGGTGAAGACTTCAAATAGGTCCTCCCCAGGGCTACTACAGGGATAGTGTCTGAGCTCAATTAAATATGTGTGTGGTCTGAGACCTCTTGGAGGGAAGATAAGGTCAATCTAGGACACTTTCTTTGGATTTCTGTGAACCAACAGCACATTCTGGCCTTTGATACAGCTTAGTAGTGTTGATGTCAGCTTAGTTTGTATACATAGGGTTTGAATGAAAATGTACACTCATACTGAGAAGAATGCCATATTGAATACTGAATTTGGCTACATAATTTCTAGTTCTCATTTCCTTTCTGTAATCAAATATATAAATACAAAAAGCTTGGTCTGCATGTATGCAATGGCATGTGCTTCTCTAGACAGCAAAAGCTAAGAGACATACAAAAATGATATATTATGAAGATAACTTAATCTTGCTGTAACCACTTTTTGGCAATAACAGTCAAATTCCTAAGCTTACAGCTCTTTTGTGTCATACTTTTAGAAATCCTGCCCTGAAGCTGGTTCCCAATATACCCTGGCTTTTCATTGCTGGACAGAAAGGTTGAGGAATAAACAGGAAACTCGTGCTGTACATCACTGCACAGTGTTCGTGGGAGGGAAATAGGACCCTCCCACAAACTCTGGCAGAAAGGAATGCTGTGTAATTAACAGCACACTCTATGTACAGTGTGGCGGTTCCGAGCTCACTAGCCATGGTTTGAATAATGATGCCAGACTACAGAACTGGTCTCTTGTGAGCTATTCACTGTCAATTGCTCCCACAACGTTCAGGCTTTTAATACAGAATGATTTACTGTGCCGAGAGTTGCAGGCCGATGTGCAATGGTTAAATAAACAATTGCCAAAAATCTTTCCGTATAATAGATAGAACTATTGAAAAGAAATAGAAGGGATATACAATTTAGCATTTATTTTCATAACATTTCAAATAAACTTAAAAGATTCACACATAGGCCCACACTTGAGCTATCCATGGTTCACCTACAATTGCACATTATCCTAGCAATTGTAAGAACAATGGACAAACATCAGAGAATCCCACACAACTTTACAATGGAATGTAGAATTTAATTATTGAATTTCACAGCAATATATATATATAAGGCTATGGAATTTTCAGTTGTTAATATCATGCTATGCAGGTAATTTGTTGTAACTAATTGAAATCTGTGTGTCTGTGTATGTTTAAACATATATATATCGACCCATGACTTTCTGATTGCAGAATGAGTCCCTAACCACGCGAGTGTGTTTATTTGAAGCTGAGTGGGTTTCCTCTGTTGAGTTCAACAGCTCTCGCGACTGCTCCGTGTCTATATATATATTGACAACTGACTGACTGTCGTCTTTAGCCTCTTCCATTTTCTGACAATTGCTCCAACAGTTGATCTGTTTTCATCAAGCTGCTTGGGAATTTCCCCATAGCACTTTCCAGTCTTGTGGAGGTCCACAATTTTGTCTCTGGTGTCTTTTGACAGCTCTTTGGTTTTGCCCATGGTAGTTGTTGGGGTCTGACTGCCTGTGGGGTGGATAGGTGTTTTTAAAGAGCTCAGACAGGTGCTACTGATTAAGATTACTAAGTGGTGTAGAGGTGGACTTCTTAAAGGCAGAGTAACAGGTCTTTGAGAGCCAGAATTCTTGCTGATTGCCAGGTGTTCAAAT
>JBBMFX010000037.1:14962964-14979408 GCA_037832545.1 Rhabdalestes septentrionalis | reverse complement strand
TACAGTCATCCCTTCACTTATACGCTCACTGTTTCAATCTCGCGCTGATTTTTTTCTGAAAACCAAACCAATTATTTTACAATGATTGTTTATGTTTTAATGCAGCAGTTAGCAAAGAGATGAGGTGCACCTGAAGGGTATGAGCCCAGACATAAACAACCCTGCACCGGGCAAAATAGTTTTTCATGCATTTTTGTGCTAAATTATTAATAAAAATATGATTTACTAATTTTGTAACACAAATATAAATTTCAATTCAGCTACATTTCCATATTAAAAATAACTCTACATGTTTTTGGAAAACCAGGGGTTTACTGTGTATACATATATACACTAAAGAACTTAAAATAACTTGAAAATTAGTTTCAAAGCTGACAGGGTTCAAATTGTGATGGATGTCTTGGGGCTATACCTTTTGAACAGTCTATGAGGTGACCTATTTATTGTGCCTTTTTTGCGAGGTCGTACTACTTGGCAAGTGTGTTTTAACTTAACTCTTATGAGAAATCTGGGACCCCCTCAGGCCCCTTATAAAATTGCCTGATCATGGCCAGGATAACTATGGTCAAGTAGCTACCGCAAACAAATTTCTTTGCTTCCACTACCTTTCCAGCATATTCAGACCAGAACATTTTCCGAAAAACAAAAGTCTCTTATCTTAGAGATTGAGTATTAATGCACCCAAAATGTTTGGCTCAGCTCACTGGAAAACCCAATGCTACATTAATGTACATCAAAAACCAGAACCATGGCAGTCCTCTGTAACCCCAGAAAAAGCTGTCTGTTGCATTCAGCCTTTAAAAACTTAAAGGAGACCCAGTTCACGCTAGTCATATCATCTTCAGTGCAGAACGGCAACACTTTTTTTTTTTCTGCTGTGTGACCTGGTCCAACAAAAGCACAAGGAGTATTTACAGTACTGAAGAAGACCATTGATGCCTGACTTCCTCGGTCACACCCGAAATACTCCCCTTTTTTGGAGGAAGCATCCTGTGGTGACCCCTGCTCTCTAATATTAGCTTGATGGCGTTTGGAGATACGCTCTGACTTCACATAGAGAAGCTGGAGTTGCAGGCCTGCTGGGGGGGAAAAGAAAGTCAGGAAAACAGAAACACACTCAAATCAGATTCATACAGACACATTCAGTTTTTGTACATCTGGACGTGGTCTTTGTGATCATGCACACATTGAGGAAGGGTTATGTTTTATGCATGATGGTTTTGCAAAACATTTTGACACACTGACAAAGAATAATCATGGGATTCTGAAGCATTGCAGAATAGAGCAGTAATCCATGAGATGTCTTGCGATCTCACCTTAAATCAGTGTAACCCACAGCCTTGAGCGGCTGATCATTTGAAGAAAATTAGATTATTATTAATTACAAAAATATTTCCACAAAGGAATATAGTTTGATTACATTAGGCCATGGTTGCCAAGCAAAGTGGTCAAAGAAATCTCCACGATCAACACCCGCTAATTTAGTTTAAAATATGATTTTAGAATTCAAATTTTAGAAATGAGTTCCCATCAAGGAATTTTCAGTGTTTTATTTTTAACGCATAGATTTCGAAATGCAGGCACATATAGAGATTATTAAGTGTGATGTAATCAAAATCCAGGCTCCCTCTGTGTCTGCAAAGCTGTCTTTATTTTTTAAACCCTCAAAACATCACATGATCCTAAAAGGAACATTCAGTTGTGTTTTCATGTTTTTCCCATGTTAGATAACAGCATTGGCTTGGTGTTGTAAATTTTTCCTTTGCAGGCCATCTAGAGCAAGAAATCACATCAGTAATGGCAATCTGGTATTGTTTAGATGGGATGTAAGTTAAATAACAGGTTAAACCCAGTACTTATCATCACCTAATACTCTGTAAATATGCAAGAATGCTGAAAAGTGTGTTATAAATGTGGACATATATCAAGTCATTTTAGACTGTTTCTATCTAGTCTTGTCTGTCTATCCTTCCATCGATCCAATCATACATACATGGACATCAATTAACTGGAGTCTTTTCTGCAGGCCCTGTTTTTCTCAAGCTCTTCAAAACACATCTGTCTTAACTATGTGGTGTTTAACCTCTGTGTAATTAAAAATGATGTGAGGAATAAGCAGCAGCTTTATTGATGTGTAATGCTTCTTGCTGTCAATGCAGCACATTTCATTCAGGCTTTCGCCAACCCTTAAATGAATCCTTCCACCAATGACACATTGTTTGCTTTGATACAGGGCTTTTTTTTATTTGGTACGAATCCCAACTATTGACAAAAGGAAAGATTTTATGAGTGTGGTCACATGGATTAATCTTGGCTAACTGGATTATGAGCTGAGGACAAAACCCTCGATATGAGGGCAGTGGTTTAAGAAGTTCCTGAGCTGCTTAATCACATTATAGCTGTGCAAGCATTGCAGTTAGACTTCTGTCTGTGGAGATTCTGCTTTACATTTATTGGTTAAATACATTTGGTGACAGTGCATGATTATGCAGTTTTATGTGAGTTAAGTACAATTAAAATGCATTTTTTTTCATCTTATGATATTTGTGGTTTTATGTATCAGAAGAATAAGACATAATTAATTTTATATTGAATACTTAATATTTTAAAGGCTGGGGTTTTTTTCCAACACAAACTCAGTTTTGATTGGTTGCCTTGTATTGGGCAGCTGGTAGCCTAGTATGTAGGACATTCACTCTGCAATCAAGAAGTTATTGGTTCGTTCTAAAGACTGCTAAACACCTTTATGGGCCCTTGAGCTGCTCCCCGGGTGCGGTGTTCTTGGCTGTCAGCTATGTCACTTGGTGAATGGGTTAAATACAGGGGAAGGATTTTCTGTAGTGTGTTCATGTATGAAAGAATGGTAACTTTCACCTGTACCATTGTTAAAAAGCAGTCTGAGATAAAACATTATTTATAAATTCATAACATTATGTATCAATTCGAACTAATAACCAGATGTTAATGTGTTTTCTTTGTTACACCCCAGAATAGTGAATTTAAAATGGTTTGACTGAGTGTGTTATAATACTTCATCAAATGTCTTTAAAATTTCTTCTAAAAGTGTGGAATGTGTGATTTTGAGTGTTGGTGACTCTTTAACATTGAAGAGTTCGTAGAGCCTTTAATTTTTAAATCATTACTATTTAAAGAAAACATAAATTTAATTGACACAGTTACTGACATATTACTACCAAGGGACAAGTACATTTTATGACAGATCTGTGGACAAGTAATATGTATAAGTTCAATAAAGTAAATTCAAGGCATCCCTTATGCAGAAGGAAAGCGGCAAGAACGTAAATAATGGTGGGAAATGGCAGAGAAGAATGCGAGAGAAGTCGAGAGAGAAACTGTATATGACTCAGAGTTCTTATCTGTGCTGAAAATCTCTCTGCGGAACACTGGTAGAGTCTGCGGAAACTCAGAGCGGGGCATCTCTTTCTCCCATCAGTGGAGGAAACACAGACCGGAAAAATGACAAAAACACAATAAAATTGAGATAAAATAGATCCTGCTCCGCTAATAATATTACCTCCTCTTAACCAGAGCTGCTTTTGCTGTATCGCTCTTTAGTCTGGAGCACTACATGACCCTTCAATTTTAAGCATGCTTTCATCCTAAAGCTGGTTCCACTAGAAGAAGTGAAGTCTTAGCTTGGGGAAGACCCAGCCATGTTTTCAATTCTTTTTTTTATCCTGTCATGTGATATCACATGTCTGACAGAAATGTTAAATAAATCCATAGCTCATGCACCAAGTTGCCTTTTATGTTTTGGTTCTTAAAACTATATAATAGTGTAACATACGTAAATGTCACATTCCTGGTTGTAGGACCCCAGGCTACCACCTGAGCGAGGTGGTTTTTCCTCCCCGATACATTTTTCACCCATTAGTCGCCTCACTTGTCAGCACAGATCACCTCTTTTGTATCATTATTTAAACTTCTCTAGCACTTAACTCTACGCTCAATCAGTGACTTCAGTTCCCTCCCCAGTAGTTTGTGTCACCAATGTATTTCCAAATTTTCTTCTGACCTTACCTGGGAACACCTTGAAACTTTCTTTGTCTCCTTTGCATACACCACCTTAATACCTTCATTTAATTCACTCTTCCTTGCATCTGTAGGTGCACTCACTTCAGGTGATTCATTCTTACTTCAGTAAGTTCTGATGATTCTTTTGTGTTCCTTTGTTGTTGCTCCATTTCTCTCTCACTCTCTCACTTGCTTTCCCTCGTTCCCCTGCTCCCTTTTTCCTCCTTCATGTTAAGTTATTTTTTATCTCTCCCTCATTTTTTTCATTTGTCCCTCACTTTTAGACCTCTCCCTCACTTCCAATTTAGTTATAGGTATCCTCAGAAAAAATGCTGTACTTTGGCTCGTATTAGATAAACATTCAGTGTACAATGAAACACTTGATTTAATTCTCACTGCTGTTTGTAAGATTGAGTCTTGTTTTATTGTGCAAAAACAGTCCAAAATGCCTTTGAACAAAATCTGGTTACATTTACATACATTGAAATTGATGTTTTTCCATCCACTGAAACTTTTTGGGAGGTTTTGATCTGACAGTAATCCATACATTGGCAGATTTTGCTTGGTTTTTCATGACTGACATAACAGTGGCTGAATTAGACCGCAGCTAGTCACTAGCTCCTATTTATACCTAACTTTGGTTATCCAGCTGGCTCATGATTTGCTGCATGGATGAACAGAATGAATCCATCATAAATCAGTCCATCGGTCCACAATGAACTACAAAATATGTCAACTTCTCCTGACTGTAATAAACGATTTAGAGGATGGTTGTATTATGTTCAATTATAGGATTATGATTGATGTGATTTTTATGTGATTGGTAAGCCTTTTTAGGTCATGACCTATTGGGTCGTAACCATGTGGGTTCTACCAATGGAATGATGGTACATTCTTAGTAAATATGGACAATAAGAAGATTTTCAAAGTGATTTTTTGTGACATTCAGACTGAAGCTCTGTCTTGCTACGTACATTCAGATCAAATGTTTAAACAAGGCTATATGAGTAAGAGTGGGACAATGTGGATCACGTGTAACCACAATGTTGTGGAAAATCACAGAAATCTTTCCCATGAAAAAACGTGTACGCACTATTTTCCATTGCTGGCCACGGGGATGAATGTTTCCCTATTTTTGTGTCCGTGTGTGTCTTGTTTTTCTAAGTTTGTGTGCAAGTCTGTGCATGCTTGCGAATTTGTGAGGTTATATGAAGAATATAACCCAGATTTGTGAGGTTTCTTTGTAAAGATCTGAAGACAGCTAGTCATATTTTCTTGGATTCATAATGAATGGAGACCTGTTGGCTTCATTTTTGAAAACCCAAACGTGGAGAGACCAATGTTGTCTGACAGCCAACAGCTGACCACTAATGCCAAAGTGTCTGTGATGTGGCCTCCATGGTTATAGTTTCGTGTGGTGGAAATATCCAAAAAGACTTTGGACAACCTAAGTAAGTCATCCCACTGCAGTAAGGTCTAGTTTATTTACACCCACTTCAGAGTCTTCTCCCACTATGGTCTAAAATTCACCTGTATTGAATTATCTTCAACTGAGTTCATTTACCTTATGCCAGGTTGAATACGTTTTACAAAACTTTTATGATTTAATTACTGGTAAATGTAGAAAACTCTTTTTGGCATTTCATGTTCTTTGCAATTGAACTGATTTATTACATGAGCAATGAATTAAAATGTTTTAATTTTTACTTGTTTAGGTTTTTTTATATATCAAAAGTTATAAATTAAAGCTAAAATGCTTTCAATAGTCTCCATGAAATGTGGGTTTGATTCATTTTACATTAGACTTCTGTTTACATTTGACTTCTAAATTAGATTACATTTTGAAATCCTGCCCAGGCTTAGAACAGGTAGGAGAGTGCACACTGTCTTTTAATGTCAGTGTCATTGTACATCATTGTACTGCTGCTGTAAATGTATAGATTATAAATACAATTATTTACTACAAACTAAATGACAATTATTTCATGAAACAAAACTCACTGTGATCATATTGTCTGCTACCAATTTTACCCCATGGCTTTTGGCAAAGTTGTCTCAGGGTCTGCATCAGCGACCCTGCATCAGTGACCCTGATGACTTGTCAACCCATTCATTTATGTAATGAGAACAGGAGAGAATATACCAGCGAACGCATACAACACTGTGCGGTAGTAAAGCAAATGATTCCTGATCTATTCTTTGCATGAGATGTCGCTGATGGTCAACAGCCCTTTGGCAGAGGGTCAATAACAGAGACGGCCAAAATACAATGGGGAAAGTGACAAAGGGTGGAATGACCATGTCAGCCTGCGTTCAGCAAAAAACAAATAAATAAATTAACCTTACGGCCCTGCCTGTGTGCGATTTGTTTGTATAGGACCAGTAATTGAGAGGCAATTGTTTTAAGGGATCAAACTACTCTTGACAATTTTTTGACCATCCCACAAACCCATTCTTCCCCCAAAAGACAGAGAAAACACTTTCCTCCTTTTTGTCATTGTTTGGAAAGTTCTTTATTGTGGTAGTGTGCCTATCTTGACTCAGTCATGGATAAATGTCACTCATTATCAACAGAATGCCTGTACTTGTTCTCATTCTGTAAACATTGCTCAGAAATGCCGGGTCGAACTGTTTTACATTCATGTGACTGAGCCGCCTCAGATACTCAGGATAACACTTTCTTTCTTAATTATTATCATTATTTTTTTTTTTTTACAGTTTTACATTTACCAACGTCAAACACATGATATAACAGTAGACAGCCTACATTTAAAATACTTTACATTCACGTTTCATTATAAAGAATCTGATGAATACAAGATTAGATATATAACAAAAGAATATATTTATATATGTATTTATATATTTAAATATATATATATAGACTTAGATTTGTAACCTTGTGTCTGATCAGTTACCGTGTTTATAATATCATGTATATATCTGAAAGGATTTCCACTTTAATAAATAAAGATTTTTTAAAATTATAAAAGGGAAATATATATGTTTTTCAAAAAAACAAAAAACAATCAAATAAGTGTTATCTCAAGGCAGAGACAATAATACAACAGAACCTAACAGAAATGTTCTGCTCAGACACACACACACACAGTCACACACACACGCACACACACACACACACACACACACACACACACACAAACACACATCCACATGTATAATCATGATGTGATAACATTCAAACAGGCACGCCAATGAATTTGCAGTGTGTTACAGGAAATACATTAGTTTGTAATATTTTCAAGTTTGCAATCAATACCTAGGTGAGGCAACAGGTCAAAACCCAATCTACTTAACCGCACAATCCTCTACAAGATAAAAATGGCCATTCATACACCCAAACAAACCACTTTTCAGCTTATTCACTCCACTCATGTTCCACTCATGGTATAAATCTCAATGACTCAATCTTAAACTGGTGGCTTATAAATCATTATGCATTTGCTGCACCCCTTTTGTTAGTATTTGTACATGTTTAGAGTAACTGTTAGCGTGAACAACATTCTGTGTATTTTTCATGATGTATGAAACATAAATAATGTAGTCCATATTACGTCATTGCTGTCTGGCCAAAACCATGGCTTCATAATTTTCTTTCTTTTTTACCTGTTTCAGTCATCAAAGAAGACCTCATTGTTTCTATACCACTATAGATTCTCCATGGACCTAAATATAAATATATATATATCTGTATTTGTATTTGTTGAGGGGGGAAAAGTATTTGTATTTGTATTCGAGTAAAATTCAAAATAGGCATAAAAATTCAGGTGTAAAAATCCAGCTGTTTAAATTACTGAGCCAACAGAGCTACGTAAGCAGTGCGTAAACATGAGAGCACCCGACTGCAGACGTCCGTAATGTAGCGTAATAATAATCTTGCGATCAACCTCCGCATATAAACTGCCTCCGGTACCCCAGAACCCACCATTATCTTTTCCTGCCACTATCCTCGGGCTGGGCCGTGATCAAGCATCTGAGTGTGCTCAGCGCACTCGGAGTGTCAGTTTATGAAAGCACCCACATTTGAGAACATAAAACTCTTCTGTTTAAAGGTAAGAATGTTTACAGGAGTTACTATTTTTGAAATCCAAGATTTGTCCAGACGGCGACAATATGTTTAATATGGAAAATCCATGCAAATCCCTAGATTAAACTGTAACGAACTGTTCCAGATTAGCTTGGTCTACTAAATTAATTATACAACCATATCAACATTAGCTTGGTTATGGTCTTGTGGATAGATAAATGCATTTTGTTTTTCCTGTAAATAATTGAACATCTTTTTCATTCTTTTCTCGTTAATTTGCTCTTTAGTGATGTTTTAGCAGTTTCAAAGAGTCAGATTTTAACAAGGTACTACACAATGATCTTAAAAAATGCATCAAAACAAAAATATTTATAAACTTGACTAGATAGTTTGCTCATTTTGTACATATTATATTTATGAAATACTTACTACATACATACAGTTGATTGTATGATATTGGATTTGGTTTATAAGTCATCAGTTCATTTATTGACACATGGCAATGCATTTGCTAAAAGACTGTTGTATATACCTTAACATAATCAGATCATGCAAATTCAAAAACGTTCAGTCAAATTCAGTAAAGAGTGCCTCAATAAGAGTCCCACAAATGTATATGTATAGAGATGTATAATGTAATTTCTATGTCAAAGGTCAGATGCTACTTTAGCTTTAGAAAGAAATCTTCGAGGCACAAAATATACGTATTTTTTAGTTTTTAAATAAACCCTGTGAAGCTTTCAGGTGCATGTTTTTGAGGAATAGTGAAAGCACAACATAATTCATTTGCAAAGCAGATAGTAATGTGCCCTTGTTTTTTGTGTTTGTTGCTTTGTAAGTGAATGCTTTGGTTGCAGTGAGCACCTAGTTTAGGGGTTATAAGAATAATGCGTTGTAATTAGAAAAAAATCAAGAAGAGTGTGTTAGTTGATGCTCGTTGAAACACACACATGCACACAAACTCACTCGGACATAAAATTACTGATGTGTGTTTTGGTATGTTTTCATCTTTACAGACATTGAATGTGTCACAGGAAAGGGAAACAAAAAAGTAAAAAAACCAAACAAACAGAATATGTTCATCAAAACTGGAAAATACCGGTGATGTCCTGGCACAGAACCCTTGTGAGGAGCTTTCTGAGGCTTTAGAGGTGTAATGTCAACATAAAAATGACCACAGAATGCAAAAACAAGACAGACATGAAGAACACAGACAAGTCATTCACCAAAGTAAAAAAAAGAAAGAGAAAGCCACAGGACTGGCGTGGCGTGGATGGTTGGGTACGTGGTTGAGAAATATAAAGAAATCATCGCTTCGCTTTGACCACCTCACTGGAGGCGCCTTCTCTTAGGAACCACACACACGGCACATCTTCTCCCTGGGATTTGGTATGGCACATCAGCTGTAGTGGCTCCAGTGGCCTCATCAGATTGCCAGCCAGTGTTTTAGCTGCAGAACGGCAAAAGTTTCAGAATTAGAATCTGTGAAAGTTAAGAGCACAATAGGCCTAGTGTTCTTGAAACACATACAAATACATACAAATGCAAACAAATTCACAAATCACTTTGACAGAAATAGAAATGCAGGCAACAAGCTATATTAAATGTTAATAATCATTTTTCTAGACACAAACCCCTGGTGCACTGCACTATCTACAAAATTGAGACCCTGGTGTCACATATTTCACTTTATGCACTGCCTCCTTGTTTTGATGGGCACATTTCTTGAGGTCAGTGGTGTTTAAAGCCAATTGCTATTTATGTTAAATCTAAAATAGTCATTTTTTTATTTTCCAGTGGCATTTTTGGAATAACCACTTATTGTCAGTTTGCTGGATACACTTCAATTAAGAAGTACAGATGTGCTAAATCTTGATGACCTTAGTATATTATATTTATACTTTATAATACATTAAACCTTAAAATAAATAACATTTATTTTAGATTTGTTTAAAGCACATTATTTGTTTTTGTGACTCAGGTTGTGGTCTATTCATCCTCCACAGAACTGTGTGTAGACATGTGTAGACATAGTTGAATTAACTGTGGAAATGTATTCTACTGTAAGGTCCATCAAGGCTTTCTTAATGCAATTTAAATGTATAGGTTCTCTCTAGGATGCTGGTTTTGAAAATTAAAACCTATGGGATCCATCTGTAGACAGTCGAAGTGATGCCAAACAAGTGCTCTCAAAGTATAAAGGAAAAATAAATATTCTCTGTGTGTCTAAATATGGAGTTATAACAGATACAGTAATGTGCAAAAGTCTTAGGCATCTAAATAAATAGTTTTAAACCACCTATATGTCCATTTAACTATATGCTATTAAAATATATATAAACACATAAATGCATTCCCTTTAATAACCATGAATCACTGAATGAATTTCACCATCATCACAACTGATTTAACTTACTAGGATAAATGGGGATGCTGGATGGTACCTACTAGAAAAACTGGGCTGCTAGGAGAAGAGGGTTAGAAATGCTAATAATAATACATAAAATGATTTATTATATTGTTTCATATGTATTTAAATATTACAATAATGACAATGAGGACTCACAAGGATATCAATTCCCAACCAGCTGTTAAATTGCAATGCAAATTAAATAAATGAATGTGAACCAAAAGTTATGTTAAGTTTTTACCAGGTCTGAATGAGAGGGAAAAAATATGTGTAAAAACACAGCGGAGACTTATTTGCTATTTACAAAGAAATCATTAATCTTGAGCAATGTTACAATGCTGTTTTTTATGGATGCCTTAGAGGCTTCACTGAAACACAGTTTGTTTAAGGCTACAAGACGTGTGCATAAGCCTTTTATGACAAATAATAGAAAACTAGATAAACATGTATAGGTTCATTCCAACAAGCACAATCTATTGTAACAGTTTCTGTGGTGAAATGACTCAAGACTGTCTAAAGCAGGCTTTATGATATTTGTTGGAATAAACCTTTTTAAGTGTTTATATGGGTTTATAGTAATGGTTATGAAATATTTATGTACTGTCTTGTAAGTAATGGTCTTCAGTTACCCAGCATTCACTTTAAAATATAAATAGATCTTCAGCAATGAGGATAAGTTTTACCTTGAATTGCCTCACATTCCCCTCTGCTACCAAATGATGTTCATGCTCTGGAGTGATGCAGTATGATATTCGCTAACATGAAGAATAAAAAGACAGGTTAAGTATTATGAAGCCTGAAAAAGTTAGCATTGTACAGAAACAGATAAATAACTCTTGCTCCTTGACTAATGATTATAGGGTTATTAGTCAGTTATAATAATTCATTAATAACAACTCAGTATAAGTTAAGAGTTAACAAATACTAAGAATTATTTGGTATTGATACAAAAAATATGTATTTATCATGAAACAAATATGTATACGTTATAATTATGAGATTAACACGTTTAGGTAAGGACCCACTACTGAGATCTTAGGGGTTATAACATTTTACAACATATATTGTGTCCTATTGGGTCAGCTGGAAGATCAATGGAAAATATTTGAGACCTGTTTGAAGGTGCCTGGCACACTGAGGAACTTGTAGATGGCATACAAGGGTACAGCCAACATAGAGGACATGGCGATACACCAGCCCAGCGAATTAGCCCAGGAAGGGAAGGTGTAATCTTCATATTTGAGCTCGTGGGTGGTGACGATACTGGCTATAACCACAAACTGTTTGGGGGAAAAATGTTCATGTTAAACTGTTGCATGGAGGCAAGAAACAGTGTCACAAGGTGTTCACTTAAAGATCATAAATCTTGTCCTCAGTCTTTAAAAATCAGGCCACGACTGCATGCTCAAGACCTCTGGAGTCTTCCATGCTTATTTCATACAGAATATCAAAGGTTCCAAAGAAATGCCATCACTGCATATGGAGATCCGTTACTCTAAATTTCCCTTTGTCTTCGGACATGAGCATGGCGGGGACTTGTGAAACTCTATCCTATCCTTCTTTTTGACTTGCAAGGGCTTTGACACAAGATGAAACACAGAGTCTTTTATACTGAGGAGGTGGTGTATATCAAGAGTGCTTTATGTCTTGTTTTTTTCCCCCCTCGATTAACCTTAGAGCATGAAACGCTGACAGGCTGGTTAGTAATAAGCTCATAGGGAAGAGGCAGAATCCAAATCTTGGCCCATGTGGAGAAATGTTTATCCTAAAAGGATCATATGCTTCTCATAATCCTGTTCATGGAAACCTTTTGACACAACCATCTGTGTTTCATTGTCATGAAACATTTATTTTGTCAGCAAGGGGAGCCATGAAATGGGCTCAGGATTGCATTTTAAGGTTCTGCTTTCTAATGTACCTTCAATGCAATTTTCTCTGTATGAAATGAGACAAATGGAAAGTGCAGAGCAGTGTAATCAATGTGGCCCAGCCCACTTCAGTGTGACAAGGTCATTACTGTTGATACCGTGACTGTACTGTGGCAATTGCACCCAGCAATTCAATTCATTTTTTTCTCTGTGTAGGTTTTTTTTTCTTAGCAGGTCACAGAACCACTGGCCCAAGCCGATGAGATTGAGCAAGCCAATGGAAACTAGAAACTCCCTGAGGTAGGATAAGCAAGAAACCTGGAAAGAAACAAAGACTCAGGACAACCAATGTGTCCTCAGATGACCAGCTAATGATTGTGAACTATTGTACTTCTTCAACATGGCAAGAATTCTACTTCTTCTGCATACCAGGTTCTGCACACCGTATTTTACTTTGTTATGCAAATTTTATTTTATTTTATTTTATTAAGAGTCAAGTGCATCATGCAAACAAAAGGCTGGGATCGTAAAGCGGAATTTTTCAAAAGTTCTACACAATATTATTTAGGAAATAACAATATGAAAATATATGAATAAAATCTTAAAATATTAACAGACACATTAAAAGCAGAATGTTTCTAGTCAAACATTCTGTTAGTATTGTTCAATATAGTGTTGACAGAAACCAGATGTCTGAAGTACCTACAGCCTGTAAAAGCAACATCACAGGACTCTATAACATGTTATAAATGTGTTGCTGATGTTTGACATGTTGTTTTACAAAGTTATAATTTGATTAGGAAATCCGTTCATGGCAGAGAGGTGCATGAAGGGTAATGTAAGGCAAAAATATTACCTGCCAAAAAACATTTACTTTCTTCTCAAACATCATTTTATTATTCTCCACACTGCATACAAATCCAGCTGTGAGTTTCACCACCATGGTTCATCAAAACACATTTGAACAAAATAAGCAGTGAAGCATTCCTTGATTCATTTTGATTAATCATCAGGCACATTTCATAAATTATGCTAAACTAAATAAAATGAATAAGTAAACTAACATCATATACTCATAAAATGTTGGTGTTTTCACTGATGTTAACAAAGGCATGGTGTAATATTCATGATATTCATGTTATTTATTTCTCACTCATAGACCTTTGTCATTTCTCACTTCTTTGACATAACATATACTGTTTACACTGTGTCACAATATAAAGGGTTTAAAATGACTTTCTTTTTTTTTTCAAATTGAAAGTGAATAAAATACAAATCCTATAAGTTGTTTGGAGTCTTAAAATTGATGAATAGTCAAATTCTTCCTTATTTAGGTGAAGCTGATCCTTGATTCATCCTTATTAATATACTTATCCTGTTACAGCTACACTTTTCTTCTCCGTGGCTTCATTATCACTCACCAATAGACAAAGAGGGCTGACGAACTTCCAGCAGAGCCTCCAGTACAGTCCTGGCTTGAAGCCCATCATCCGTTCAATGTCCTCACTGAATCTGTCCACGCCTGAGGGGCACACACACACACACACACACACACACACACAATCATCCAGGCTTTTTGTTCCCAGCAAGGGAATACATGGATACAACTTATCAGCAAGATCTGCACTCTCAGCTTGACCTGAAGCCTGTGTTGATAAATTATGCAATGAAATTACAGGGGAGGAGGGGAGACACCAAAACAGAGGAGGAAAAAGATGATAAAAAGTCTGTGAATGATACTGTCACGCTTCTGAGTCAGAGAGTCCTTTCATCTGTTCTTGTATTCAGCGATTAGCATTGAAAGCTAGTTAAAATGAACCTTGCTTAAAGCTAATCATTGTCATGATCTTTCTATTACAAATTGTTTTTTTGTGATGGATTTATGGTGAATTGGCCAAGAAATAACAATGTTGGACATCTCTATAAAGAGATTTTTAAAATTATTTTCTTCTGGCTATTGTCTATTGGTGATTTGATTAAGTGGGACAATATTGGGCAAATGGGTGATGCCATATCTGCCAAAGAACAAATCCAAGTTAGCTATATGTTTTCTTCAGCTATAGTAGGAGCAGGAACTGGCATTAAAGTAGCTTTGCTGGTTATACACTTTTGACCAGCTAACCAGTAGTACTAGTATGTAAAATTACCACACAGTACGGTAGTGTGTTGTATTCTACAACCTTAATAATGGGGTAGTTCTGAATGTAATGATGAATCAGATACAAGTGAGCAAACCCTGATGAGGCCAATTTAGGATTTCTAAAATGTGATGCTGAACTGATGCTGAGAAAAAAGAAAAAGCTCACATATGACAATTTTTGCATTGTTTTGTCCTTAGTTGCCCTTAGTTCTACAAGAAGTGCCCAGCCTGAAACCCCACAAGCATTCAGTTACTATGCCTTTGCCTAGAAAATGCAGAAAAAAAACTAATGTCATACAGGGCAAAACAAAGATTAGTTGATTTCTGGACCAGCCGGTGTCCTAGTGGTTAGGGAGTTGCACCAGATGCTGATCAGAAGGTTGTGGGTTCAAAGCCCAGGACTCAGTGGCACCACTGAGGTGCCCTTTAGCAAGATACTGTCCCCATACCTTGCTTCCCGGGCACCCCTCATTGGTGGCAGCCCACTGTTTCACTTGATGAATAGGTTAAATGCAGAGAAAATGTACCACATTTCTGTGGTATGTTCCCGTGGGACAATATATGATGACAGGCCAGTTCTGAATGTTTAAGACTCACCCATTTCATTTGATACTAATTATTTCTCCGTTTATTAGCTCAAGAAGATTACATTAGGTACATTATTGTTTTGCTGAGACTGCAGGAAATTTGGCATTTGTTGATTACAATTTTGGTCACCAGCTGCACACTGCACTCTTGCAATAGACTAAGCTCACATCTTCACAAAAAGCTTCAAGCAACATGGTTCGAGTTAACTGAGGATTTCTCCTTAACAGACTCCGTATGAACTGCAGTCACATTACTTCCAAATTTGAATGAATATTCTTCAGTTCCTCCAAGAAGCACATCCATTCTAAATCCTACGATTTGCATTATTAAATGGAAATCAATTTCATAACTTTGTTTATCATTTGACAAACATAAGCATTTGTACATCAATTTGTTCACTTGAAGCTCATTGTGATGTTATTCTGGAACAACATGGCTTCTATAATCCATATTTTTTGATGAGGCAATCCTTTTCATTATGTAGCACAACCTAATTTTTTTTAATAAAAATACAGTATAATTCTTTATGACTGGTAATGTTTTGTGGACCATTAAGGTTTTTTGACAAATTTGGATTGTTTTTAGTCATTGGAAATGTCACAAACAAATGTTGGTAGGTTTGGGTTATAATTGGGAAATTTATGACTGGTGCAATATGCCCACATGGCTAATAGATTGTGATTAGTGCATAACTACCAACCGTAGAACCAGGACACTCCTATGGCCTCCACAAGAACCCCAAACAGAATAGACGTCCCTGCAGCATATCTATCCAGCAGAGTGAAGACATAAATCCCTCCCTGTATACAAAGTGATCCAGCAGAGAAAGAAAAGAAAAATGAGATAACAAGACCTTGTATGAAAGTTTTTGAAAGCAAACATCATTTGTGGTGCACCCAGCAGTGCTGACAAAAGATCTCAAATGTTAATTGGCCAAGCATATAAAACATTACGCGCTATATATACATATTTTGATTGTGAGCTTATATATATATATAGGGCTGGGAATTTAACGCGTTCCTTAGATTATTAATCACAGAAAAAAATAACGCGTTAACGCAGTCAACGCATTACATCATCTTCCTGTTCAAAGTTTCGAGTACACAGCAGATGCGAGTCCCTGATCACTGCTGCTTGAGTAGCCAGAAAGCGGAGTTCAGTTCAGTGAGATTTGCAAGAAAAAAACGCCAAAATGGCTAATAAATAATACCTTGTGAATGTTTTTAGCTGATTCTGACTTTGAAGGGGAATATTTGCCTTTTGGAAAAGTTTATCAAAACTGTAACCTAATTCAAAGGTTTGGTTCAGTCAGTATTAAAAATGCCATGACCAAGTTATAGTCTTGTATTCAATAA
>JBBMFX010000037.1:14938152-14962864 GCA_037832545.1 Rhabdalestes septentrionalis | reverse complement strand
ATTTATTTTGTCTTTATTTTCTGAGAACTATTGGCGCAAATAGAGGGCAGTAGGTTCAGAGGTAAAAGGATAGATGCCAGTCCCAGTTTGTGTGCAGCTGTAATGGAGGTCCCGATTTTTTTACTGAATTTAAAAGTAAAAAAAAAAACATGGATGTTATGCACAAGGTAAACATTTGCTCAAAGATTAATCAGAAAATTAAGATTGGAATTTACAGCATCAGCCACAAAACAATCTGGCATGTTGGTCTTCAACAGCAAAATCACCTTCACAGCATCAGGTTTAGCTGATTCAATATAGCATTTTTATTTTTTAAACTAATTTATTCAATGTCCCTTTCTCTGCTTATGATATCACCGGAACTAGCATTTTTGGCCCTTCTGAAGTAGTGGTGTAAAGAACAAAAAAATTAAAAGTTCACATAATGTAATGGGACAAATAATTTTATTTAATATAATCCTATATCCAAGAGTTAAGCAATACTTGAAATGTATTTTTAATAGTTAATTTTTAATGTTGCCAGTGCCATTATATCCTAAACATATTTGCACTAGTGTGTATGTAACATGCTCTTCATATTTTTTTCATCTCCCTAAATGGCCTCCCTAGCATATTTGCCAAGGCTGTATTGTGTAATAGGATGAAACGTACTTTGGTGATGCACAATAAGGCAAACAAGAAGGTTCCAAGTACAACGAGGAGCGTAAACAATTTCCTGTTCCTCCTGAGGATTTTGAAGTCATCAGAGAGTCCAGTGAGAACCGCTTCCATTCCACCCATCTGAAAACAAAAACACTGTGAATGAGTGTATGTATTAGTCTTCATTGAACTTGAGCTGTCTTTATGTTAATCGGTTGAGTGGTTTAGCATGAACCTTAGAGTTAACATTAACTACCTGTTTTCCTGTGCCATACATTTCTGAACAATTGAGCAATTATCTATGAATATTCCATAAATGCTTGATAATGGGTTGAGCAGTATTTTTTGTGCATGTGGGTCAGTTAGTGTTATCCCTTCAGACTGATGTCAGATATGGCACGTTATATCCAATACTTTGGCAGCAAATCAGATTCCTCTGAAGAAGGACGTTTATTTTCTTAACTGTAATGCCATTTTGACTCATTTCTACATAAAACTGCTCAAAGAGTTTTGAAAAAGAGTTTGGATAGTGATATAAAAGAATGCCTCAGATGTTTGAACATTTCTAACTAGTTGCTTGTATTGAACTTTTCAGTAATTAAACATTTTCCTTTTATTTCTACTTAATAGAAACCTTTTTCTTAATTGAAACCATTCCTTATCCATTATTTCAGCCCTGATGGAAAATGCTCCAAATACATGTGTCATAATTAGATTTAATGACTGTGATGCCAAAACAGATTGAACAAAATGATTGGTGAAAAAAAAATGGACACCATTTCAGAAAGGAACATTTATGGGTCCCACAATAATTGTACGATTCAGCAGTCATTCACACTTGATTACAAGCCACGTGCCACAAATAGTCATTTTAGTTGTCTGTCACTCACAGAACTGTCAATGCCAAGTGTCAGAAGCATGATGAAGAAGAATATGGCAAAGAAAGTGGAGCCAGGTAATGTGCAGATTGCCTCTGGGTAGATGATGAACACTAGACCAGGCCCTTCAAGAACACAAATAACATATTACTATAATACTGACAGAATATACAAGGCAAAGCATGAAATAGAACTGATTACACAGAAATCAAAGGCATATTTCGGATTTGCACTAAAGTCTAATGCCAAAACCATATAAATCGAAGAATAGATCATACTGGCAAAGAGAATTTAGAGAGAAAAAAGAGGGTAATGAGCTACACTGACCTTCAGTAGCCACCTCACTAATGCTGACACCATGCTCATGGGCCATGTAGCCCAGCACTGAGAAGATGGCAAACCCTGAGAAGAAACTGGTAACACAGTTGATTGTGCTGGTCAGGATGGCATCCCTGCAAAAGCACAAAGCAACCAGTCAGTGTCTATATTTTGAGAACTTCATAGCAAGCGTGATGGTTTTGTTTATGCACTGGTTTTCATCTCATAATTTAAGCTTGAGTCTAGAGCTGCAATCTTATTCGAAGAGTTGGTCCATATATTTTTCTTTTGTAGATTTCCATGACATGTGACCAGCACTGTTATCGTGACCAGCACTGCTATCATAAAACACTCATATCTCCACAGTCTCCTCGTATTGTCTCACTCCTTTCTGCAACTCCCTGTCCTGTTTCCTGTTCCTCTGCTACGCCTTGACTTTGTTTACGTTGAACACGTGTTTTCTGTTTATATTGGATTCTGTCACAGATTGACACACGTGGTTTTTGTCCATGTTTTCACTCCCTGGCTCCGACTTTGTCCTGCTAAACATTGTCACCTGTCTGTTTGTAACTCTGTCCCGTCACAAGTGTCCCTGGTTATGCAGTGTGTGTTTATACCCCTATATGTTTGTGTATTTGGCATAACCCCTATTGGATCCCAGTTCTGTCTCTGAGTCTCAGTAGCATGTTTATGGTTTCTTGTTGTGTAAGTTGCGGGAGTGAATAGTGTCCATGCTGCTGCATTTGCATCCCTCTTCTTGATGGAATTCA
Source organism: Rhabdalestes septentrionalis (assembly GCA_037832545.1). NCBI lineage: Eukaryota > Metazoa > Chordata > Actinopteri > Characiformes > Alestidae > Rhabdalestes > Rhabdalestes septentrionalis. The sequence goes on along the minus strand of JBBMFX010000037.1, from coordinate 14,960,259 downwards.
GTTGACTGTTTTGTATTGACTAAGGCACAATTCAACATAATAATACTTCCAGCATTAGTTCAGTTGACCACTGGAATGGGCAAAAAGAGTGACCTTAGTGAATCTGACTGATTTGGGCGTTATGGGTTTTATGGTGTTATTGAGCATACCCCAAGTGGCTAAACATATTAGGACCACTGAAAGACACCGAGGAACATCAGAATGTGTAAACATGCTGACCAAGTGCATTCCTTCATAGAAATGTACCCACAGTGGAATGGAGATTTCCAGCATGATAATGTACTGTCACAAGGCATGCATCACTGAATACTACACCATTTTCATTACTACAGTGGCCTGCACAGTCTCTGGATCTCAGGCCTGTCCTGACTCTTTCAAAATAGATAAAAAGCTCATTTAATTGCAGCGAGGTCATAACATTTCTGTGTCCAACATCTTGTGCAATTTAATGGAAAAAATCCCAAAAGAACCATTTATGAGTGTGAAGAACCTTTTAAGGATATGAAGAGACTTCACATAAAAATGTTATTTACAAATATTGAATAAAAACTATCCCCATTCGTTGTCAATGTGGTGTCATCACTGAGGTACCCTTGAGCAACGTACCATCCCCACACTCTGCACCCCGGAAGAATTTCACATTGTTCACACTGTGTGATGTGCTGTGTTGTGGTGTATTCACGGGTGACTGTAAGGGACACTTACTCTATGGGCTCTTAACAGCACATACTTGTTTAGTAAAAGTTGGCCTATCTGTTCAGCAGTGATTGTTTGTATATGAAGGCATTTTATTGTTAGTTATCTTCATAGAAATTGTTTTCACTCTCTCCTGGTCGACCAGAGGATGGGTTCCTCTTTTGAGTCAAGGTTTCTTGCTCCAGCTAAAGGGGGCTTTTCTTTGCTTCTGTTGCACTCGGTTCACTAGGGGCTCAGACCTGAATTCTGTGAAGCTGCTTTGTGACAACATTGGTTGTAAAAGAAAATCCTATGAAAATAAAATGAAATAGAGAACAAAGAGAAATACACGGCCTTTACATTAGGTGGATCAATTAAAAACGTTATAAAATATTTTTTTTACACAGTGATGCAGTCATATTTGCTAGGTAGAGTGCAGATACCTAAGAATCCTTTCAAGCATCTGTATATTTAAGCATTCCTGCCAAGGAAAATGTGTGATGTTCTAAAGGCCAAGCGAAGCAAAATGAGGTAAGACACTGAACTGTGCCATGGTGAAAGACAATGGGAAAAGACAATATAAAAAACGTTCATAAAACCAGTGCTGCACCAACAATATCTACAACCCCTCTCGCTGTGATCCTGTTACAAAAACAGACACTATCCAGTTTGAGCTTTAGAATGTTCATGACGCAAAACTGTTTCACCAGATCTCTTGTGTCTCAGAGACAAGACAGTAAATCTATGAAGATTTTTTTTTATTATTGGAACCAGACCTTGATTTTGAGCAACGTTTGTCATGTTATATAGAAATGAAAGGATTTTACGTTCCTGCTAGCATGGATCCACAGCCAGTGCCAGGCCATTGTTTGATAAATAAGGGGCGAATAAGGTTAATGAGGAGGCCCTTTCCTCCCACTGTGTGAGATCTTGTATTTAATTGCCCCATCGAGCCATCACTGGGCCAGCGAGCTTGATCCCACGCTGTTTATGTGCAATACTAAATGACCTCAGACAACCAACATGTGGATATAGTGATTTTTTTGCCCTCTGTATGTACTGATACTAGGAAGCATGGATTTGAAACACTGCTTATAACTGACACCAGCTGTTTTTAAATAAATGATGGTATCATTGAAGTGTTTAGGTGTGATGTTGTGTACTCATCAGAAGATTGTTGAAAGATGATCTGCTCAATTAGGATCATAATCTCATTTAAAATATTTGTGTAGGTCTGAATGTATTTGCAATAATTGATGAACATGGCATTTACAATATTTTATAAATGCTTAGAAGCCTTTAGTGCTGACATTATTATAGACACTGAGAAAGTAATTGTGCCCGTTTTATTTCTAATATAGAGACTGGTCACCCTTGACATTTGTCACAGGAACCTGGCTTTACTGGGACGTGTGTACCTAACCGCAACACAAATGCCCTTATCAATGAGGCAGAGGCTGAGGCTTGGGGCTTTTTCTGTCTGACATGCTCTTTAGAGAATGACACAAAGCAGAGGTGCTATTGGCTCGATGTGAGCCGAAATCTGGCTGTGATTGCAGCTCCAAATTCAATTAAACAAGAGCTCGGAGGAGAAACCTGGAGATGGCTATCATTCACCTGCACTATGGAGCTTTTAATGAACCAGAAAGGTGCGCATGAGACTGACTGAGGTGCTCTTTATGCTATACCATTATTGATGGAAATCATGATATCCAAACTCTGCAACAAATAACTGACTTACCTGTAGCAGTTGTTTTCATATTTATTATAGCTGGCAAAGGCGATAAGGACTCCAAAACCTGCTCCCAGAGAGTAGAAAATCTGAGTAGCAGCTTCAATCCACACCTGCAACATACATAACACATCAATTCTACATTGCAGTCACTGATAGGAAACTTTGTATATCTATGAGCAAGAATCAAGATACACTCACTGGTCACTGTATAAAAGGCAGTTATCTTGTGGATCACTTTAATGGTGTACAGTTAGAAACAGTAGTATATGGGCTAAAGTGGTCTACTTTTAGAACAATAATTTTGGGTGGAGGGTTATTTTACAACCTCAGCAAACCTACTGTGCTTAAAACAACACTCACACTCTACCATACCGTACCACGCCAATGTCATCAAGCTCCTAAAAGTTGTGACATATAGAGTTCCTCAAGTGACAGAAAAACAAACAATGTGCTAGAACAGGAGAGCCCAGTTCTGGTCCTGGAGGCTTGGTGCCCAACCCGTTTGGTGTTTCTCCTCCTCAAACACATTCGCTAAACCTGCTATTAAAAAGTGAGTTGAACCGGGTGTGTTTGAGCTGGAAAATTCTACTGCACATCAGCCTCTGGGACTGGGATTGGACGTCAGTGGGCTAGATGGACTGCTGTAATTGCCCAAAGAACCACTTTAGTGAATGAAATATGAATGTACAGAACCTCTCAAATGTATAAAACAAGCTTATGTAAAGCATTATATAAAGGTTATTTACCATTTAGGGGGTTCTTCCTTTAAAAAGTGCTTCATCTTTATATGACATCCCATAAAGAACCATTTATAAAATTATTTTTAAGAGTAGAGCTATACTCATATAGTGCATTTATAAGGGAATGAACTTCAGTGAGTGTATGCCAATTCAGATCTATGGTAAAAGTGATATTAAAAGTGACTATGCTGAAATAAGCTTAAATTGGCAACTCACTTGGGGGTTATTGAGCTTCTTTAAGTCAACGTGGAGGTACGCACGGATTCCGTTCATAGCACCAGGTAGTGTGATGCCTCGAATCAGCAGCACCAGCAGTACAATGTAGGGCATTGTGGCAGTGATGTACACCACCTGCACATACATACATAAACACAGACATAATAACACATTACTAAGGTGGCACCTCTAAATGTTAAACAATTCTAGAGCTGAAAGAAATTATTATATGTACATACATATTAAGTTTATTGCATAATTTATACCTTCCACAAAAAACCTAAACTACTTATTCATCATAAGCAGCTGTAATAGCCACTATTGCTGCACCAATATGATCTATTCAATAAAAAAAACATACAGAGTAGTCCAAAATGATAAAGTATTATTCATACAGTTTTTTAATGGCCTTAGTACCTTTCCAGAGGATTTAACTCCCTTCCACAGACTGAAGAAAAGAATGAAGACCACCACCATGAGGCAAAGGCTGAGTTCCCAGCGTGGTTCTTTCAGATCATGGATCCCTTCACTCTCATGGATGTGCAACACTTCTCGTCTGGCATGAGAAAACATGTGGTTGCATTTCTGACATACTCTGTCGTTTTGTCAAACGTTAAAAATATACATACATGTGTTGTTTAATGTAACTTTGATAACCCTGCTTAGTAATTTTATCACAACTGTAAATCTTTAAATCTATACATCTTCTACTGTATTGTTATTGATACATAAATTCTTTTGCCATAAATCTACTGTTAAAACGTCAAACATTTGTCAAACATTTCTGTAGAAAATGAATTAATTAGCTTAGGAAATTACTCATTAATTTAAGTCAGTATAATAAATCTTTTATTTTAAATTGCTGAATTTGTTGTGATGCACCAAAAACAGTCAATATGGATAACACCTTTTCAACAAAGTGTTTTTTACATTAAATTTCTGTTATACCACGCTGGTTCTATGCTGTCGTGCACTGGCTGAGATGGTGCTATTGTCACTGAAATTTGTGCCCAACCAAGTCTGAACTGTAGAATGCAAACATTTCATCAGTAACAAAAAACAGAAAAGCCAGATGACAATTTGCTAAAGTACACAGCCATGAGTCAGCAGTGGTCGGGGAAGAGGGCTTATACACTGATGAGATTAAAATAAACCAAAGAGATTGGGATCATATAACTGCAAGGCAAAGGAAAAAATAACTGCAAGTATCCAAAGCTTTCTACTTCATTTAAGAAACATGGAACCATAATATAATGTAACGTTGGAGATGCTTTGTGTATTTGGAATTTTATTCTGTATTGTTGATAATGACAAAAGCAAAAAATATCCTGAAATGTGTCATCTGACAGAATCAAAAACTGAGACACTTCATCCCACTGCAACAAGCACATCTAGAACACACAGCCAGTGTAAGCTTCAGGGGAAAGTTCAGACATAAGGTGATTATAGGAGAACGTTCTATACTGGATTTTTAAAAATAAGAGTCCACCTTAAGCAATGCCAAATAAATGATTAATGGTTCTTTGATGGCAGAGGTTTCGAACTCCAGTCCTGGAGGGCCAGTCCGGGAGAGCAGCCCGTTTTGCCGATTTCCCTGCTCAGAATCCCCCGGGTTCACCTCGCCAGTTCATTTGTCAGGTTATTGAATGTTTTTGAGGAGGAGAACCATCAAACTGTGCTGGACACCATCCCTCCAAAACCTGAATTAGACACCTCTGGTCTATGGCATCAGACGAAGAACTCTTCAATAACGAATTCAACCTACAACCAATCAAACATGCTTTACACTTGCAAAAATGAAGGCTGTTTAAATGATCTCCATCCCAACCAGAACAATAATGCGCTCAGCATTACAAATAAAAAATATTTGGGTGCCAGTCTGGGCGCAAGGTTTAGGTGGCAGAGATAACTAATACTACTCTCTCATAACTTCCTCAGTTATATACTGTTTAGTATGGTTTGAACAAAAAAAATCTAACTTTAAAATAAAATTGCCCCCCCCCAAAATCTTTCTCTGAAAAAAACCCCAACTTTTATCAGTGTCACCCCATTTGTGTTAATGACATATGAGTTTTAGATTTATATATATTTTTTTTATTTAAAGGACCTGCACATTCTGTAAATATTCTATATCAGTTTGGAGTTTTTTCCAGAATTAAACATCCTAGTGAATAATTATGGAGGTTTAACCACTTGGTGGTTTAAAGACCCTCTTGAAAATAAACAGTGATTAGTTACAAAGCCAAATCTTCAAATTCTATGAATCACAGAATCAAGTTACAATGGAACTGTTATTTTTTACGCATAACGTAAAACTCGATATTATGTAGTTCAATAAGAAGGAACACTATCTTAGTTTACTTCAAGTGCCTTGCAGGTGTTCATCCTACAATTCACTTCAATTTCCCTTCATTTCCCTCACTGTAACAATGTGCTCTAAGCTTAACCTCCACCTCAAGCCAAAACCTAAACCTAACCTGCAAGTTTGTTCTAAATGTATCGCACATATTCTGATCCAGACATTGTTGGAAATCAACTGAAGATCAGCAGATACTGAACATCTAAATAATCAAAAGATGATTTCTTGTGGGGTGTACAAATACATTTGCACATCATATTTTAAATAAATAATACAATTAACATCCATAGAGGGGAACTGTTTTCAATCCCAGTCCTGGAGTCCCACTGCCATGCATTATTGGATACTCTTTGCCTTTAACTAATTCAACTTGTGAACATGAACAGGGATATACCAGGACATAACATGTCTGAATAATTGGTCCTGAGGACTGAAGTGAACCACTGACTGAGATAAACAAAAATATGACTCTTCTGTCGCATCATTTGGCACTTTTTCCTAAATTAATTGTAATTAATACCCCCAATCAATAATATTTAGTTAACATGTTTAATTTTTAGTTTATATGATGCATGTAACCATGGAACATGTGTTTATTTTATTTATTTTGTGCATTTTATTATGCAGATAACAGAACAAGCTACATTATTTGCTACTTCAAGTGTTTATTTTGTCTTTTCTTTCAAAAGCAATCGTGCAATTATCAGCAGAAGCTGAACTCTGGATAGACCTATAGCATGTTAGGCTCCTACATGAAACTCATTGTTTTTGTCACCTGTTTACTGTGGAGGAACTTTGTTTTACAACTTAAATTTCCATTGCGTGTCAGTACATGCATCACACACATATATTTCTCAAACAAACACCACGAACCTCAAGCGCTTTGACAAATTATTGCAATTGGGCCCTGTGGACTCATTCTCCTCCCTCAGGTCCTCTTCCTGTTCTAGGTGGAGGGAATTGCAAAGGTCCAAGAATTTTTATGGTTTCATAAATACAAAAACTATGAAACGTATGAGTGATATAATGACTTCACCTTTCCCGTGATAAATATTTTTTCTGCTGTTTTTCTTTCTGTGACTTTTTACCCAGTGAGCATAGGGCTGTTTATGAGCATGGCGCTTTCTGGGTGCTAATTATCATTCATTCCTCAGAACATGAATATAAAAAGAATTTAAGGCCATTGTTCCTAAGTAATAAACAAATCCCTAAATAAACATACTTCCGACATGCGAATCAAGGATATGAGATAAGGCTTCCTTGCATTTTCAAGTTTAAATCTTAAAGGTATGGTCAGTCAGACCATTTTTTTGTGTAGTTGGCAAAATATTACAAAAACCTACTGAATCTATGGAATTGTTCATTCTTGAGATTTACTACTCTGACCACAACCACCCATCTGGCCGTTTGGGAGTATTCTTACTGCACCATAAATGACTGTTAAAATCGGTTTCTCCAAGGAATATGAGCAAATCATTCTTTTATAATCTGAAACAGACTTCATCTGTGCTGGCTACATTTTCCAAAGCCAAGGCTCAGAAAATCCATCACATTCGTATTCACTCAGAGAGAGCATCTTTCGTCATTGTTTTTTCTTCATTTTCCATCTCTTCCGATCCCAGCACCAGTTGATTTATCCTCCAAGCATGTGTGATTCTTAAGGGTTATGCACTTCGTCTGACTTTGATGCCGTCAACTGATAATAGGACAACATTCCATCTGCATCTGATATTTTTGGTTACAGTACTCTCATCTGATGCAGAAGACTTGCACTATATTTAAAAGCCAGAGGGACCCTGGGAGGTGCCCGGTGGCACATGATAAACTTGTAAGGAGGCTCGTTCTGTCTCATATTGATGATCAAAGCACAGCTGTGAGGTCCAAAGGAAGTGGGCAGTGAAATCGATAAAGACAAAAAGATAGGCCCAAAGGACCCTTCTGGGTTCTGGAGATAAGGCATCATCCCCATGGTGGGCACTTGTGTGATGTCTCACATTACAGTAATTATACAGATTATGTCACAGTGTAACTTGCACTTTGGGACTGCAGTCTGACCTTCTATCCTTTGTCTGTGACCTCGACATAACCTCTAACAGAACTCCTCAGAACACCCATTCTCTGTACAGATCTCTTGATATACCTATGCTTACGCAACAACCTTCTCCTGTGTCCCCCTTTAGGCCTCATATAATCACACAGCTTCCATTCTAAAGCTGAGCTGCGATTACAGCTTAAGCACTGTTGTTTAAAAGTGTTCCTTTCATGAGCACATTAAGTAAATGTAATCTCATATTACCAATTACTTGGGTAATTATCAAGTTGACTGTCTCCTATTCCTCAAATAATGTTTTGACGAGAGCTATCCATCTTGGACAGGCATTGAATTGGACACAGCTGTTTCAACATGTGTCAAATCATTATTTTTTTATAAAACACAAGATAGTGTATCAGTCAAAACATTAAAAGCACTGACAGCTTATGTGAATAACTTTAATTATAGTGGCACCTGTCAAGGTGTAAGATATGTTAGGCAGTAAATGAACAATCAGTTTTTGATGTTTATGGGCTGAAAGCAGGAAAAATGGAAAAGCATGAGCATCTGAGTGTCTTTGACAAAGTCAAGGTAATGGCTGGATAACTGGGTGAGAGCATCTCCAGCACAGCAGGTATTCTGCTGTGTTTCTGGTATGCAGTGGTTAGTGGCTGGTAAAAATGGTGCAAAGAAGGATTACCAATAACCTGGCCAGAACACAAAGTGCACCTCACCTTGCTGCATATGGGACTACGTAGCCACAGACCAGTCAGAGTGCCCATGCTGACCCTAGTCCACCACTGACACAAATTTCAATGTGCAGGAGAGCTTTACATCTGAACCACTGAGCAATGGAGGCCTGGTCTATTGAATCAAAAATTATTTTACACCATGTGGACAGGTGGTTGTGTGAGTGATTTGCCTGGGAAAGGGGTGGCACCAGGATTCTTTATAGGGAAGAAGGCAAGCTGGTAGAAGCATTTTAAGGCCCTGGGCATGAGGGGGACCTACATAATATTAGGCAAGTGGTTTTAATGTTATGGATGATTGTATATGTGACAGACATAAATAACTTTAAGGGACACAGAGCATGTTAAAATGCAACATGATGGGCTGTATGAAATTATATGAAATGCAGTTAATCTCTATATACAGAATTTCTCTATATATTATATTGCTTTTAAAAGTATGCAGATCTTTCAAGTCCTAATTGCTTCGAACTGGCTGATTTAGGTTGCTTCGACTTTTGTATTAATGTATTGTATGAAGTATTTCTATCTGAGAAAGTAACATCAGCGTCTGCGAAGAGAGTCAGTACTACCTGTTTTACTGAAATATTAAATGTCACATACTGAATTCGTAAAGTCCAGTAGTATATTTCAAACAAAGAGAATTTTATGGGTGAAAATTTCATTTTATGGGTGAAAATAATTTAAACTAATAAATATGCTACAAGTGTTAGGGCGTAATTACTAATAATTTGTTGATACAAAAAAAACCAACATACCATTATATAAAATAACATTATATTCTCCCCCAATTTAATTTAAAAAGGCATTACAGTACAAATTAGATGTGAACGAAATTCACTATCAAACTATGTAATAATTATTATTATGTATTACCTAAAATGCAAATCTGTTCAAAAGTTTTGCCATTAAATATGCACATTACTTAAGGTATATTATTAAACACTAGTATCTTATTATGGATCTAAAATAATACATCATAAAGGAAGTTAACTCCTGATTTTTAATATTGTAGTTTTGGTTGTGAATGTAAAATCTGCATAAAAATTGGATGGAGACATCAGTATCCTGATTCTAGACTGAGAATTACACCAATTTTATACTAGTGTAAGAATTGTTGCTGAGTCTGTTAAGACAAAATGCAGCACCTTTGAAACTAAGCATTATTATCTCTCTTTATAGTACTAATACAGGGCCACAAAGTCACTATAACAGTGCACACAGCTGGGCACCTTAACTGTGCCAAAGGTTATCTTGCAGAAAACCACATGCACACCCATAGAAAGCACACCCTAGGGCATCCTCCTGATTATTAAGCTGGACAGCGATAACAGCAGCTTTTCTTTCCTCCAATCAATGTCTGTCTCTTATATCCAACTGAAAGAGGCTGAGCCAGAAAATCAAACTTGTGTAAGCAAGATTCTCTGTAATTGAATGACAGCATAAGATTGGCAGGCATTTTGGCTGACTTTTCCTCCTTAGTGCTCTCTCCTGCCTAAAGTCCTTTCTCTTTACCATTAAAAGCCAGGAATATCTGATTACCCAATTTCACAAATAATACACAAACTCTACATCAGTAAAGTATTTACCAAGTCTCACAGTTACCATACATGTCTGCAAGCTGTAAAGGATGTGCAATTACGGTCTAAAACACCTACACCTCTGGAAAGTAAAGATATCAGATCAGACCTCTTCCGGCATGCTGTACATTAAACTTGAGGAACCCAAGGGCTTTTAAATGGGCCAACATTAATTTCTGTAAATAACATCTTGAATTCAAATATGTTTCCAAAAGCAAATAACTCTTTAATGCTCACACAGATCACTGTTGCAGCAAATTTGTCGACAAGTGTCTTAGCTAGATATTTTAGATAACACGTCTTCATACTTTTGTGGGCAGTTGTCAATAGCATAAAGGTTATGCTGTGTAATTTATAGGATAAAATGTGTTACTACACGTAATATGACACATAACATTGTTTAAAACATCAAAAATGATACAAATGCAGTGTTAGCCCACCCTTTATGAGAGTGTACTTCTGCTTTAGTAATCCAATTGATTAATGGAATAGAATATGTATTCACTGATTGCACACTAATTGCACAAGAATATGCCTCACCCTTCCAATGCCTTTCTCTCTAATTAAACTAATCAAACTAGCCTGAACTCTGTCTGTGTATTTAAACACTTGCACAGATGCTTTCTTTATATAGGGATTTAAGAATTTAAGAATTCTAGAATACTTTAACACTCATTTACAAAAAGGGTTCTGCAGAGAACCATCTACTGAGACATCCCGGAAGAGAAGATCTTCTGTGATTTTGTATTTCATGGTGTCCCCTGTTCCATTGAGCCAAAAGCACCTTCTACAGCAATTTGTCAAAATGTCTGGTGAACATTTATGAGAATGTCCATCAAATGAAGCAGAATATTGTTCTTTTGAGGCATGCAGTTATTCATTGTCACAGAAAAGCCACACGTGCTTATAGGAAAAGCCATTCGGCGAAAACAATATTGTGTGTCGCTATCACTTATATATATATAGACCTCTATTGACTTCACTGCTGTTTAGGACAAGTGCAGAAAAGAAGACATTTAAATCTGAATGTACACCAGTAAACTTTCCACATCTGACCCATTCAAAGAATCACATTTATCAACATCATCTTCCCACATCACATCGCTGAATCCCTGAATCCCAACACATGCATTTCAATCTCTTCATGCATAGACAAACAAATGGAAAGGCCAAATAATGAAAGGTGTGTATCGGAAAGGATGAAGTCAACAATTTATTAATTAGTGTCTAATATGGGACCAGCATGCATACTTTTAAAAGAAAAAATTAAAAGAAAAAAAGACAAAATCATAAATCTTGGTTCACTGGTGTGTTCTATTTCAAGATGCACCAATATGTAAACTGTGAGCTGATATCCAGTATTTTTCTTGTATATATTTGCCATTGTCTATACTGATCTATATATCTATAAAATATAATGAAACACACTTATAACGCATATGGAAATGTATTAATAGGGACGACATGTTTCTAGAACAGCATTATGGAGAAATATTTGTTTCTGTAAGGTTGTAAATGCAGAAAAATAAATTAGGAACCATCCGCTCTTTTGGTAGTTGTTCTTTGGCATTGTAATTTCATTCATTTCATTCATGTACAAATGAGTCTTTCATTAATATTAACCTGCATCTATAACATAAGAAATCTTGTTTGATCACAATGCAGTTTAGTGTAAGACTGTGATTAGTCTTTGTCTGGAAGACTTCCATTGAGTTCCTTTTCACTTTTTGACAACAGCTATTACCCTCTGCCTAACAATGACATGGACTGACTGGCAAAACAAAGCCCTGAAAATAACCGTGGGTGGTTAGCTAGTTGATGGAACTTTTGCTTTCTTGAAGTTGTCATACAACATCACACTCTTCTTTGTCTGACTGCCATGATTGATTACCTACTTGAGAGGAATTTGTGGTGACATGGACGTTTGTGTGGGATCTTCATTAATTTTTGGTTGCCGACTCTATCAATTGCTGCCTCTTCCTTTTGGGTGACTGTAAGGTATCGTGCTCTATGCAGATCTTTTTAGATGGCTTTATCAGAACTATCTAATCATTCATTGTTTGAGAAAATCACACCCAAACTGTATCAGTTAACCAAGCACATTCCAACTCAAAAATAAAAGAATATGTAGTGAGCATTTGCACCTTTCTGTGTCATTCATACACTATTCAAAAAATAAAGGAGGCCTTGCTTTTATAAAGGAGAATCCTTTTATACCATTATTGTTAAGAATACACATATAAATACAGTATGGTCTAAGATAAATGTTACCCCATGTACCCCATTTAAAATATACTGGTACCTAAACATAGTGGTTATTCAACCTGATATATAAAACTATGTGAATGCCGCTAGCAGTAATGGGATTCACCCCGACAACCTTCTGGTCACAGGACCAATCCCCTAACCACTAGCCCACCAGGATAACTACATTAATGTTTATAAAGGTTTATTCTGACATGCATCAGATAACCTGCCACAAAATAGAAGAACATAAAAGCATTAGATTAAACTCTGCTTAGCAGCTGCACCTTTTTGTGTCATACTATAAAAACAAAGGTTTCAAGAAGGATGAGATATGCCTTAAGACATCAGCTATCCAGTAGGTCAGTAGGTGAGGACACTTAAAGGAACCAAATGGTCATCTATTGTTCTTAAATATATACGGTCCTAAAAGACTCTAGGTTTGGAGGTAGGAGTTTCTTTTTCCTAGGAATGTTCCATAAGCTTTAAAAATAAGACCATGTGTAAATATCCTATTTCTAAAGCTTATGGAACATTCCTAGAAAAAAAGAAACTCCTACTCCCAGACCAAGAAACTTTGTGTTTATTTTTAAGAAGAATAGATGACCATTCGATTCCTTTAAGTGGCTGTCTACTGATAGCCTTTGTACAGGACACCTGGTTTAGAGAGATTAGACTAATAAGGGAGCCCTGGGGTGCTGTGTGTTTAGACTTGATGTGTGGGTTAGTGGTGGCCAATGACTTCTATAAGGGAGGTGCATGAGGGAGGCAGGCACAGGGAAATGACATCCTTCCACATCCTCTGAGGCAGCCAGGACATCTAAGGAAACTGACCTTCAAAGCCTTATTGTGTATGAGACTAGAAGTCAGACTGAGAAAATGTGATGCACTGAGAGTCTAAAGTGTGGGATAATAAATCAAAGTCAGATGTGAAGAACTTTTCCAATGTTTCAAGAACTGTCCTTGATCTATAGTAAGTGTTCCAAAAACTCTTTGGTTCTTTTAAATGTTCAAAAATGTTCCTGTAATTTCCAAAATTTTATCCAACAGTCCCTGTTTCCAAAAGAACTATTTGAGCACTTTTATTTTTAAAAGTGTATAAGCAATAGAAAAAATCAGATAAAAAGAGGGCAATGGAAACAGGGAGAAAAGAGAAAGCTTGTGATTTTCTGAACCAACAGGCAACTCCAAACATCATCTTCAAAAGACATGTTTTTTACCGTCTATAAGTGGTATATTGTGAGGCCTTCTGTTTAAAAGCCCAGAGTTTATGTTCACTAGCTTTTAGGCACATTAACCAGCTTTATAGTGAAATGCTTCAAGTTTCACTTTAACAAAGAAATCAAACAACACCTTCTCCTGTTTAGATCTTGAACAGTGCTGGGGCAAATGTATTTATCAATCAACACCAAATTTATACCCTCAGGGTTGTTTTTTGTCAACAATCTTAGCGAAAAGGCCACAATGTTGTACCAAATGCAGTTCTATGACTGTTGGCAACCTTTCTGTGCTCCACTGCATGATGCCATAAAGAACCATTGCTGGTTATCCAACAATTCTTTCCATGGATTTGTCGAATGTGAATCCTTACTAATACTTACTAATGTTTAATGAGCCTAAACATAAGGTAAAGATTTAATGTAATGAAAGAACAGACCACTTTTCATAACATGAAGATGAATCTTTAAAGTTCTTCTCATACACACGCTTGCAATAATGTTTTAGGGAACTAAAATTGATCATTTATGATATTGCTCAAAGATGCTTTCTGACACCCTTATTGATAAGAATGCACATAGAATACTTCAAAAGTACAGATTGGTTCTAAAAATAAAGTACTTCTAAAACAAACTGGTAGCTATACATGGTTGGTAATAAAACCTGATATATACAATTTTTACATCATGTTTATGTGAAAAACCAAAAATGACCCGTTTTGGTTCCAGTTGAAACCCAATTATTAAATTAAAGACGGTTTTCTTTGAGCTTAACACTGAGCTTAACATTTTAAAAAATGAAAAAGGTGCACTGGAACAGTGAAGAATTTAATAGTTTACTAATGGACAGCTTTCATGATGCTACTTTTATTCTGGCATGTATCACTAATTATCAGTGAAGTGAAATGAGAATAGGTGCTTACTGGAATAACATCATACATCAGTAATGACAACTATACCTCAGTTATAACGCCCATACCTCAGTTATGACAACAAAAGGCTTGTGTATGCATCCAGCTCCAACTCCTCAATCATTACAAATCATTTATAAATGTACCAAAAAACACTTACATTATGAAATATTGTGTATAATCCCAATTGCATAAATGGTCCTTAAAACTTAACGTTTGAAAATTAGATGTATTAGTTTGGCTTTTCAAAGAATCAAATAAACTTTAATGTTCTTTTGGCCACCAAAAGTGGTTCTTTCATGCTATCGCTTCAAATCCTTTTTGGCAACTTTTTTTTAAGAGTGATTGGCCTCGGGAATGTAAAAGCTTGTGTGAAAATGGTCCCAATATGTATTTTTTCTATTTAGTGGAACTAAACTGTCTGTTTGATTTGTCATTTGAAGTGGAGAAATGCATAAGTTAGTTCTACCCAACATTACGAAAGCCTTTTAGGAAGCTTAAGAGAGAATGACTATCTGAGCAAATTAATTAATCTTTTTGGCATAAACACGTTAGCATGATCATAAATTCTGAGAGGCGATGTGTAAAGAGGAGCTCATGCTCTCAATAGGCTGCTATCATGTGGCTCTCGGCGTGTTATATTTTCAGCTACAGCTAACGATTGGCACATCAGCTCATAGATGAGCACTGTGCATTGTCCCAGTCACTGCTCTGGCTTCCTCTGGGCTGCAGAAGCCGAACCCCACGCAGACTCGGGACTGCCTTTCTTTGAAGTGCGAACGGAATGCCTTTCTTCCTCTCGACTTCAAACGTCAGATGCTGAGTGTTTCTGCATCGCCCAGAATACAGCAGTAGGTCGGAGGCAGCAGATTCCACGGTTTGAGGGCGCAACTAAAAAACTTTCATTGGTGGTTTTGGTAGTGACCCAGTTTTACTGTTTATATGCTCCAAAATAATAAACTTTTATCAGCCCTGCATGGAAGGAAGCATCAAAATAAATTAACTGTCTAATTAGTTTCACCACATAACTCTATGACACCTGTACTTGCTTACATAAACAGATGTTTGGAACTTCAGTGATAGGGGCAATCTGGCATTACAGAAAACTTACTGCTTAGGAGAGACAGACCAAGAGAGAAAAAGATAAGTGCAATGGAACAGTGCAATTATGTTCCCTAAGCAAAGGTGTACATGTATCTGGTGACAAAAAAACACATGACAAATGAAAAAATGACACAAATGGATGTTAAGTACCACGCTATGCCTTTCAGTGGCTTTTTTACTGTGCCATTTTCATTTCGTCTTAGTTAAGTAAATGTTAAAATAATATAATGTACCCAACCATAAAAAATCTAACTAGCCCTGATAGCTCAGAACAAAACTCTCTCCAAAATAATAGTTTTAAAGCAGTTGGAACAGTTGCATCTTGAATGTAAAAATAGTGTTTGTAATTTTAAATAATTCTTACATTCATATTGAAAGTGACACTATTAAGATGTTTTTGATGACGTGTGTGTGTGTGCGTGTGCACGTGTGTGTGTGTGTGTAATCAAGCTAGAGTTAAGGTGATGGCAAATAAATTCCTGTCATTTCCACCCTGCCTGATTTCGACTAGCTAAAACAGTGTAGTCCAGCTGAGCTGTTTAAACTAGAACAAAGTGTAATATTATTTCTTTTTAGGTAAAAAAAGATTTTTCCAAACTTTGTGGGCAGGGCATTAACAGGAAATGGCAGTCTTGAATTATTTTATAGGTTTCCTCTGGGTCATGTAACACCTTTTCAAACTGGCGCTAATGCAGCATCGCTGGAGAGCTTAACATGCTTGTAAGAGAACACAGAACCTGTTATATCAGTTAACACAAGCATGTGCTGGCTGGCACTTTGAATTATTGGGGAGAGGGAAGGCCTTCCTGCTCACCCAGAGAGAGCAAAGCCAATTATGGACCAGTTTTATATGCAGTATACTGTGCTGAGTGTCAATTTTATGCCAGGTTGTGATGATTCTAATGTTTCTTGTTGTTACTGATGATTGAAGGAATATTTGCTCATGCCATACATTGTATTAAGTAGTGCAGTTGAAATGTGATTGGTTTCATCCACAAAGTCATGTGTAATATGTCTTTATAATAACAAACGATTTCAACATCTATTACAAAATCACTGGATTGTTTGCTGGATCTCTTATGGACATCAGATGCTGAAATTTAACTTTAATCCAAAAGACAACAGATGTTTTTATGAAATCTAGAGGCTTAAAATTTGACCAAGTATTTGTATCCACCTGGGTTTAATGTAACACAATGGCTAATTCAACTGTTAACCCTTAACTGCCTGCGTAGGACGTGCTCATCAGCTCATTCAACCGCTAAATGATACAAAATGAATCATCTGCCTAATCATGTTGGAGATCTGTACCAGTTAAATCAGCTCCATAATCCCTTGGGCTTAAGTGTCTCCAAACTTTGTAAATAACCAGAGAACCAGATTTATTCGGTTTGGTTTCAGTAATTCAAGAGGGAATGATCGCTGAAGCCCTGCAGCAAGACATCACTGGGTGTATAATTAGGAGGTCTGTTTGAAAGTGATCCACAAAGAAACATTGTAAAGGCTCACTCAGGAAGAGTCATTAATTTGACATTTCCTGGTGGAGATAGATCTTTTTAAGCTTTTATTAAGACATTCACACACACACTCATTCACACACACACACACACACACACACAAACACACAAATGAGAGAGTGATTGTTGGATTGCAACCTGCTCCACTTTCACATAGCATTCTAATGCTTATACGCCCCACTGCTTTCGGCAAAACCAAATCAATTATGGCACCCTCTGTGGTCTACTACTGTTAATGATTAATGCTTGGAACCTTTCAACACGTCCTGTCGGTAAGATCTGATTTTAAGCATGTTTTTTGTCTTTCATCATGCAGGCATGTTTTTGTTAATTACATATACACACAAGCTGCCAACATTTTGCAGATGCCTTGCACAACCCCTGCTAGCACATGAAAAACAATATAAACCACAATGGGGCCAAAGAGAAAAAAGATGGAAAACAAACCCTGAATTAGAATGGAGTTGGTAAGAATGCTCCATTAGAAGCTCTACTGGTCAGCTATAATGGGATGTTGTGAATGCCTACATGGGACTCCTTTCATTTGAATGGTTTTCACAATAATGTAACAAAGAGACTTGCCATGTGGGGCAAAGTGACAAATTTAGGCGATTTAACAATGTATGAGAAGGCCTCAAAACATGTGATATCTGTGATGTGCAATATATGATACCCAATAAGAAGACTATATGCTTTTTAAAAAAATCTAAAATGTTCTTGGTATGGATGGTAAACTTCTTGGGAAAAGAAGTTACAGAATATTTTAACTCTATAGGGGTTCTTCAAACATAAAATTGTTCCATTAAATGGTCCAGATTGTGGATGGTGGAAAAATGTCTGTTTATTAGGCTACATATATTCTTCTCTGACATCTTTTTTATACATCAGGGAGATGGTAAACACACTCCTTTTTTGTCACACATCTCCAACTGCGGACCACTTGCTCTGACATCAGAGTAAAAATAGAAAGCCCTTAAGGATGCCCACTAACTTAAATTTAGCGCAAGATTAGAAGGACAGTTTCTTAAGAAGATCAACTTTTCTGAAGGTCCTTATTAATTAAACATAAAATATATTGAACTAATAAGAAAGTTCAAGTTCTGTCTAAGGCTGACTGATGATCTGTCAGCCCACCACTGTTTCGTCTTTTTTTGTAAACATTTGCTCTCAGACACACACAAATACTACAACGTATGGCCAACCTACACATGATTGATGTGCCTGTGTGAAAGAGAACAATCCTCTATAGAGAACTACAACATACAAAGTGAAGTACATATGAATTACCTTAGTGTCTGTGTTGAAGCTAAAACCAGTGTTAGGTTGGTGACAAAAAACAAACAAAATAAGGCTTTACAAAAAATAAGGCTTTTAGGATAATGTGTCTAAAAGTGGGTGTTTGTATGTTTAACACTGAGTTAAATGCAAGGTTGCTTATAATTCTTGCAAGCCCTAATTGTGGCAATTATGTAAGTTGAGGTGCCCCTGCTTGTCTAGGTTGGTGTTGGTATCTTTAGAACTGCTTTTATTCTTAACAAAACATATTTTTTCTTGAGAATACAACATAAAGAAATGATTCCTTTAAAAAATCAGATTTTCAAATTGTAAAACGTATTAAATTGCCCATTACCATGGGGTACCTGGCATCCTAGTGGTTAGGGAGTTGCCCCTGTGACCAGAAGGTAGTGGGTCCCAAGACTGCTAGTGGCACCACTGAGGTACCCTTAAGCAAGATACTATGCCCCGCACACTGCACCCTGGGTGGCCCATCTTTGTGAATTTCACATTATTCACACTGTGTGCTATGCTGTTATGTGTTCACACAGCTTAACTTCACTTTATATCTTACATTTTCTTGTCCATTGGTTATGTGTGTATTACATACTAAACAGGCTGTTTTTCATACTGTGCCTTTATTAGTTAAGGTGTTCTGTTTAAACTGGCTGCATTGAATGGTGCCTTTTTCAAAAATCATGTTGAGTGAAACACTTGTAATATCTAATCTCCTGTAAGCTGACTGGGTGGACATACGTAAATGTGTTGGTTTTTATGATATCATGAAAATAATTATCAAAATGGACTGTTTTTGCAGCGTATTTTCTTTATATGGACTTGGTTTACATACTATATTAAATTCCTTTTTCTGTCAAACACTTTTCCATGATGAAATGTCTACTCCTAATGATAAAATTACTGCTTGCTCTGGGGTTGTAAAATTAGGCTCTTTTCAGTGTTGGCCTCCTGCATTTGCTTCACCCTCTTTCTATTCTTTGCTTCAATTTCTCTCATTATCTGTTGCTAATTAATCTTCATTAATTGGCCAAAACAGTGCCGACAAGAACTATCAAGAGTCAACGATGTGGGACACACTCCACAACTACTGACAATGTTCAGCCACCGATGTCCACTAATGAGCCAACAGTCAGCTAGATTTGTACTTTATTCAAGTACTATGGAAACTGCTTTCTTGCACTCTCAATTCATTTTTTTCTGTTTTTTTTCTGTATGTTCTGTACTGTTTACTTTGAATTTTATATGCTTGTGTTTGTTTAGATGCCTTTTCAATTTAACTCAGATACACATTTAACTCAGATACACAGTAGAGTTATTTTTTCTATCTCTACCAGTGACATAGAGTGACTACATCAAATCACAAACACAGAAATTGGAACCAAGCGGTTAGACTTTAAGAAATCATAGAATTGATGGAACTCACTCATAGAACTCTGCAGCGGGCGTTCTCTTGTACTTGGCGTAGGAGGTTACGTTCCCCAGAAAGGAGGAGCCATTGATGAGCTTGGGGTCTTTGCAAAAGGGGCTGTTCCATGTGTTGTTACAGTGCTGCCAGGGCAGATCATTTGTGAAGGAGGAAAACAGGTAGTACAGAGACCATGCTATAATGACGTTGTAGTAGAAGCCCACATACAAAGCTATGATGATCACAGTGTAGCCAACACCTGAAAGACAGAACACATGATGACACGCAACCATTAAAAAAAGATGTGTGATTTAGTCTAAGTT
Organism: Rhabdalestes septentrionalis; assembly: GCA_037832545.1. Lineage (NCBI taxonomy): Eukaryota > Metazoa > Chordata > Actinopteri > Characiformes > Alestidae > Rhabdalestes > Rhabdalestes septentrionalis. The sequence goes on along the minus strand of JBBMFX010000037.1, from coordinate 14,940,159 downwards.
TATGAAGTCCAGAGAATAAAAAGAGATTTTAGAAACAGACCTTTGAACACTGGGCAGATTTTCCACACAGTGGCTGCCCCTTCTCTGTTGTACTGACCCAAGGCCAGCTCCATGTAAAAGAGTGGCATCCCCGCAATGAACAGGAACATGATGTATGGGATCAAGAAAGCTCCTGGAGAAACAAATAGCATAGATTTAACACCGCCTGAACGGAAAGAAAATAATGAAAGTGAATACTGTCCTTGTACTAAAAGTCTAAAATGTGAATTCCATAATTGTAAGACATTTAGCAAATATGTGAATTTGGGGATCAGAGATTGGACACTACTGGAGTGGAAAATATTGCATAAAAATTAACCAGGACCAGGAGCATGGCAGATTAAACCTAGTCTTAAACCAATCCTTCCTTCTCTGCACACTCAGTGGATGTGCAGTTTTGGCTTAATCCTTAATCTATATTGTGATTACATTTTTAAGCGTGGAACCCGTATGGAAAAGTGAAAAATAACAAGTAAGAATAGACATAGGTACTAGGGCTGGGCAATTAATCGAAAAGTAATCGAAATCGACAATCAGAACCTATAATTGATCAAAACTTTCCAGGTCAATTATTTCAATTACTTTCCCTTTAAAAACAGTACTGTGTGTGGAGTCACTATTTTTAATAAGAAATACATTGAAAATAATTTATTTTGTTTCCAAAAGTGCAAGTTATTTATTAGAACAAGGTGACTGTTCGTTTTATGTAATGAGTGCTTTAATTTCAGTTGTTCAACACTGATGTTCAATAAACAATCATAGATAGTAGATAGTGTGTTTCCTTCAATTATTTTAAAATCAAGTAATGCACTCTTCATACGAAAAATCTCTCACTTGTAATCCATCCATCCATTTTCTACCCCTTTATCCCACACTCGGGTTGGGACTGGAGCCTATCCCAGTTACAACGGGTGAAGGCAGGGTACACCCTGGACAGTCGCCAGCACGTCGCAGGGCCACACACTCACACACATTTGCACTCACACCTAGGGGCAATTTAGTGTGCTCAATTAACCTATCCCCAATCACGCATGTTTTTGGTGGTGGGAGGAAACCCGAGTTCCCGGAGGCATCCCACGCGGCTACGGGGAGAACATGCAAATTCCACACAGAAAGACCCCGCACCCAACCCGGGAGTCGAACCCAGGAACTTCTTGCTGTGAGGCAACAGTGCTAACCTCTGCGCCACCGTGCCGCCCCTCACTTGCAATCTGTGAGCATATTTACTGTACAAAACATGTCAGTGAACTATGAAGCCAAAAAAAAATAAATTATAAAATAAACAAAATAATCATTCATTAATCGTAATCGAGTTAAAATGTTCAATTAATCGAGATTTTGATTTTAGGCCAAATCGCCCAGCCCTACGAGGTGCAGAACATTTAGGACAGGGACAATTAGCTGAACACTCAGCACTGGCACTCTGTTACAGACGACTGTTTCCTGTGATGATGTTTCTGTATGTGTGTGTTTTTAATGGAATGAAGTTCTGCTGTATGTCACTCAGACAGTAAAGTGGTTCTGAGATCCGGTCAGGATTGAACCCGTCCTCCACCAGAGTCCTCTTCACCTGCTTAAAGGTGCCCGTCACCTCCACTGCACCCTACTCACACACACACACACACACACACACACACACACACACACACACACACACACACACACACACGTTAATACATATATAGTAACATACACACATATAGACACACTCTCCATACTCTCTCTTTCACACATGCACACATACACTGCACTGCGGATCTTACCTGTAGAGTGTTACCTGTGAAATGTATGTTTGCCTGTTGAATGTCTAATCTCTAAAATGTGTCATTGTCTTTAGTGTGTGTTACCTGTAGTGTGTGTTACCTGTGGAGTATTTTATCTGTAGTGTGTGTTACCTGTGGAGTGTTTTACCTGTAGTGTGTGTTACCTGTGGAGTATTTTATCTGTAGTGTGTATTACCTGTGGAGT